>JAXQQM020070961.1:0-80665 GCA_034641835.2 Pinus albicaulis | reverse complement strand
ACAGAGTCCTGATAGGAATTCCAACTCTTCGGAAGCCCAAGGAGAGCCAATCTCACCAAGTCCTCATCATCAACAGTAACCCCCACACTTCCCAGCTCATCCCTGCATTGGATGAACTTCGTGAGGTACTTGGGCATACTGTCGCCTTTCTCCATTTTTATGTTTCTGAGTTTATCCTTGAGCGCCAACTTCCTCTGGTCGCTCTTGCTTTGAAATAAATCTGTCAAATATTTCCACATCAAGAATGGAGAATTATTACCATGAAGGCTGGACACTATGTGATCCTTCACACCTTCCAATAGAATCCTTCAACACTTTGTTGTCTTCTTTTTCCATGCGTCAAGTGTGGCAGTATTGCTAGAAGAAGGTTTTGGAATTTTTTCATCTATGAACTCCTTCAACCAATTGTCATCGAGCACCACCTCCATCCTGTCCTTCCATGAAGTACAATTCAAGCTGCCCTCAAGGGCATACTCCAATCGCAATCCGTTGAGAGACATCTCAACTTCGACACCAAGAAAACATTCTTGCAAATTCAAATTCCACCAGCTCAAAACTCAACCGCTTCAATGTTTTGCAATTGCTCCAATGATCAATATCGCTCTGATACCATGTAGAAATTTGAATAACTGATATATTATTCACTAAGATTCTCCTGATCACACACTATATTAGCTTCATGCATAATACAGAATCTCTTCTACCATTAATCATCACATGCGGAAATAACATCAATTGCATGCACACATTAAAACCTTAAACAATCACACATATGAACACAGTATTTCATGGGAAAGCTTATAGCTGAAAACCCCAACTATCTGTATATTATATGTCATGGAGATCATGTAACAATCATTGTACAAATCTCCTCACAAGCTCTCAACACAACCTCTCATTGCTACACACTATCAAGCTAGATCTAGCAAAACACATGCTCCAATCTTTTGCCACTTGATAGATAGCCTCTATTGCATAATCAATGCTATGGGATGGCTCATTAAATAACATAAACCAACTAGCTTGTACTACGCAATCCTCATGGGATTCACCAATCACTGGTTGTTGCAAATAGCAGCAATATAGTCACAACTGATAGTTAACCTACTCTTTCACATATTTCTGCACTAGTCTCCACTAAAATTGTCCATGCACTGAATTTAATTGATGCATTCTTTAGTTGATTAATGAGTTTATAATTAGTGAATTAATTAATAATTAATTCACACCACTCTCACTAATTGTATCAATTAGTTAAACTGGATACAAATAGCTCAACTATGTTTAGATTAGTTAAACTGAACAACTCCATTAACTTCCTCAATCAACTCCACCAAACTCTGTCACATGAGTTCTAACTGAAGTATCCATGCAATAGCTCCACATAACCCTTAGGAATAGCATAATTCCTTGTGTGAGCTCCTGTGCCACATCTATGCACTTAACTGAAGTGCTCCAAGAGAATAATATAATGTTTAGAGTCTAAATATTATTAAGAGCTAATAATATTCGACATATCTATTTTTAGACTGGCAATCTAAAAATAGATTCCGCCCAATATGTCTAAAAATAGAAGTCCATATATTTTTTCCGAATTGACCAACCATCGACAAATAGCATCGTGCAACTCAACTCATAGAACATGATCCATATGTCTAAAAATAGACATAGTCTAAAAATAGACTTTGCGCCAAAAATAGCGTGCAGGCCCACTTAGTGAAGGGGACTTCTTTCCACTAATCTCATCATATTGTTGCAATCTCAACATAAGAGGTAATCCAAGTAGGGCTCTAAATAAAATTTTCATTTTACCATAATTCAAATGATATATGTTGGTCTTTCTGAGATACTAAGAGGGGGAAGGGAATTTTACCACAATTCAAGTGATATATGTTGGTTTTTAGGAGATACTAAGAGGGGGAAGGTGGAAGTTTTTTGGTTCTTAGTAAATACATAAGAACACCACATATATGGTTGAAACCCTTATGGGAAAAAGCACCATTTTCATTTCTTTGTTCCTTTGTTTCATCTTCTTTATTATTCAAATATTATTTTCACATTAAATCAATGGCCACCAATAGTTTGCAATCCCTTGATTTGCAATAAAGCCACCACTTCCTCAACTTTGTAAGTCACCACTCCCTCAACTATGTGGGCCACTACCTACTAGAAGTCCCAACTTCTAATATTTTCCCAACCCACCACCACTTGGAAGACATCACTCCCAAATTTTTCAGGTGACAACTTGAAGGAAGCCACTACTCCGTGAACTAGCAAGCCACTTGTGGCCCATTGAAATCCCTAACCTTCATAACCTTTTGGACCACATTTCATACATTTTCAAACTAGGGCTAGCTACTCTCAACACAATGACTTATAGGCCATGTTTCATCCTATTTACAAACTGGACCCACTAAGAATTCTTTTCTCAATCTGAATACAAAAACCAAATCTCTATTTGCAACACATAATCAATATCTACTCTTATAAACAAATATGCTCATCGAATGCACTCAACAATAATACCACATCAAGTACTCTCCATACTCTCTAACTCAACAACATACATACATCTCTCACTCTCATCAAACTCAAACCACAAACCATAGAGCTCATTATACTCAAGAAAAGACATCGAATCTATATATTCTCACTCATCCATATACAGGAAAAGACACCAAATCCATATACTCTTCACTCATCCATACATATTTTAGACTAGTAGACCAATGAAAATCCTTATCAGTAAGATTTTAACTCAAACACTCACTCACACTAGCAATAGAGGGACCTCATACATTACATAGCATATGACAAATATGAGACATTACAAGGCTTATGACATCAATACAAAATAGTGAAAATACAGTTAAATTCATAGTATCCTTGCAAAATTAACAATGTCAGCTCCAATCCTCTATCCATACTCTACCATTTATTTCTCTAAATGTCCAAATCACACTGGTATTTTGATCCCTCTAGCACATGATCTCTGTAATACATCACTATGCAATTCAAACTAAAATTGCACCACTCTCTCCATCTTACACTCACAATCAATCTCCACTATTTAATAGCCAATAAATTTGCATTGACTAATCAACAACCTCTTCTCCTCCACACTTTGATCACTGGAATCTATTCCCACTACATCCATTGACACATAGAAATCTATCATATGCACCGATAATTACACAATCGCACCCCTGTACTTAATAGTGGCAATGTCATAAGCCCTCGCAGCTTCTTCTTCTGTATTTGTCAAAATCAAAATATACATAGCAATCATTTTCTGCAACATTTGCAAATCACAACCCTAATTCACAGTATATTCAATACAACAAATAGATAAGAAAATAATAATGAAAAGCTTACCATAAATTCCCAGGTACATGTACTTATTATCATCCACTGCCATTTGCCTTTAAGCCTTTGCAAGTAAACAATGAAAGTCATGATCAATATAAAATAATATGGAAATGAAACATGAAGATAAGTATCATACATTACATTCAATAGAAATTGATTGCAGCAAATATGATTATAGTTTTTCATGGTTTTGACACATACTTGCTCACTCCACGGTACTTCGAGACCCCTCTAGAGAATGGGGTGCTTTGTCTGTAACAAAAAAATGACAACGAGAAAGGAAATGACATTGAACCTGTCTGTACCTCAAAATTGTTCAATGTAAACATTAAAAGGTTAATTACAGTAAAGATATCGCTACCTCCTTAACATGCCTACAACTTTCTCCCTTATTTTCTCCTGCATTTCTCTAATCTCGTTTTCATAATTGACAGGCTTAGAGAAAAAAATTTTCTTGTTAATCACAGGTGCAACAGCTCTAATTCCATCCTATTCTTCAAAATAGTGAGAGGAGTTTCTATAGAAAAAATTGAATAAAATTCACCAGGATGAAATGCAATGAGTCATACATGATAATTCGTTTTAGCAGCTGAACCCCAGAACTTAAGAGCAGCAATATCATAAGATCTCGCTGCCTTTTCAGCCGAATCATATAAACCTAATATTACAGTTAGTGGAATTAGATAATTCAGCGGCATGAAATGACAGTAAAAAGAATGAAAGATTTCATTAATATAGAACCTAAATTTTTGATGTTTCACTAATAGATAACAGGAAAAACAGTACTCACCCAAATAGACTGTTATATTGGACCCAGCATAGCAAAGCCGAAGCAATACATGTGACAGACAGACATACAATTTTTTTAGTACCAAGAAAACCCACTATGGATGTAGCGCCCATAGATTACAGAAAAACGTCATTTGAATAAATTGCACAAAGCCATCAAAGTAATCACATTATATATAAAATGAAACCCTAAAAGTGACTCAAAATATCGAGTTTGTACACTGCATTGAATACAGAAAATCATCACTTGAAAAACTTACAAAATACCATCATAGTAAGCACAAACATATATCTAATCTCAAACCTTAAAAGATCGTCAAAATATCCAATTAAAAACATTAGAATGAGTAAATTTAGTAATAGAACATAAGATATCCAATTTCGACCAGGTATAGATTACAGAAAAACATCCCTCTAAAAAATTACAGAAATCCATTAAAATAAACAGAGTCTATAATAGATATCCTAAGAGCTTCATTTGAAAATATTGCACAAAACAATGAAACTAAGCGCAATATATCTAAAGCGAAACTCTAATAGGGAGTCAAAATATTAATTTGTACCATGCATAGATGAGAGAAAACTTCACATGAAAAATATACAAGGAAACCATCAAACTGCGCACAATATATCTAAAATGAAACTTTGAAAGGGTGCCAAAATATTCAATTTAAAACATTAGATCGAGTCAATTTAACAATATAACATAACATGTCCAATTTGGACAACGTATAGATTACAGGAAAACTTCACTTCAAAAAAATGGGTAGTAAACCATCGAACTAAGCACAATGTATCTAAAATGAAACCCTAAAACGCAGTCGAAATATCGAATAAAAAAAGGTTGGGGGCGAACCTTGTCTACCGTTGCGCTTGGCACCTGGTTTTGTGAACGTACCGTCCCATAAATCTATGCCTACATACCTACCATTCCATCTATGCCTCATACCTACCATTCCATCTATGCCTACAACTATACCATTAAAAAAAACGTGAAGAATCAACTTCACTGACTTAGAAAGTAAACGAAACAAAACAAAAATCGAAGGGCTCGAAATAAATTACGTACTTTGTCACCCCACAAAGGGCAAAATTGGTTTCAGCCTCCACTCCCGTAACAACATTTAAATCTCCTGAAAATTCCGCAGGTTTTGAAACTTCAGCAAATTCAGCAGTTCGCTTTCTGTTGTTTACAGAGTTCATTTTCGTTTGAAGAGACAATGAGACTGCATAGCTGGCAGATACTGCGTCAGACTCCATTTTAGGGTTTTCTACCTCCAAACAGCGCTGTACCGAAGCACTAACCCTAGAAAATAATTATGAAAAAATTGAGAACTCTTCTTCGGTCTGAAGAATTTCAGAATTAGACAGAGGTAGATAGCCACAGAAATATTTGACGAGCAAATACAAACGATACTTGGGGTTGTGAGGAAATAGTTTGTATAGCCAAGTGCATTATGTGAGCGGGAAATAACCTGTTGGAAGATGCTTCCATTTTACGCTAGTGTGTTAAATTTTGCAGGCCCATTCAGCCTAAGTGGACCTGTTGTTAATGAGACGTAGCCTTCAGATTTCTTAACTCTTTACTTTCGGAACTTTTGGGGACTTTTCCCCGCGCTCCCATTAATTAAGTGCAAACTGTCATTTAGTTCGTTAATTTATGTAACAAGCTTTTATAATTATTTATTTAATTTTTTAAATAATAAAACTAAGTATTTGCCATCTTTTGTATGTCCATACTATGCAGTTTTTAAACATTATGACGTTAGTTAATAAACCTATACCCACTAAACAATTTTGAATTTCAATGTAAATTTAAGGAGGGACCATTTGAGTTTAAATTGAAATTATTCGAAGGACCTCCACTATTTTGAATGAGAATCTATCCACTTTCATTAAGATGAAGTCTATCCCATTGATTTAAGTGCAAGGTGACATAATTTATATAACTAATTTTAATAATTATAGCAATAATTTTTTTTAATAAAAATAATGAAATAAAACCACTCATATTTTTATTAGCAATAGAGATTTCATTGTAATTGGTATTTTAGTAGATGTCTGAATTGATATTTTGTTTTTTTAAGGAGCATTAAACGAAAACCATCTTTATTTTTAAATAATTGATTTATATGTATATAATCTTTTTAATAAATTTTTATTTTTTAATTTAAGTTTTAATAAATTTATATGTTGATGGTATATTTGGTTTTGAGGTCATTTTCAATAATAAATTTTGTTATACTTTTTCATGCTATGTTTATTACATTTGAGGTTGTTACAATTGGCGTATTGGTAAGTGTTATGGTTTCGCAATATCGCGAAAGTAGTAACATCACAAATCTTTTAAGTGGTGCAACGTCTTAAACTTTACTTAATGATAAAAATCCTAATCCATAAGGCACACCCAAGACGGAAATAATATGAAAATCGCAGCTATCATATAAGTACCTTACCCTCTTCAATTTAGACCAAATCTCAACAAACTCAAGGCAAGTATCCCTCCTAGAAATGTTAAAGTTAACTAATGCGACACAAGGTGGGTCTAAGAATAGGCTTGATAAAATGACACTTTTTGTATTACTTAGGATATAAAAGATGTGATCAATGGAAATAGATATCCGTTTCAAATCCATCAACGGTAATGGATTCAAGGTAAATGAAAAGGGGCTCATGGGATCAAGAATAAATATCCTCTTCAAAATTGGTCTATTTCATCGAAGGATTAGGAATAAGATATTAAAACCTAAGGGTAATAATAATATCGTATTTATTGAAGATTAATAATGTAGACCGAGGACCTATAAGTGGTGGACCTTAAGGGAGAAAATTTCGCCAACATGATCAATAATAGATTCATAAACATACCTTATGCCCATTTCAACATTCTTCAAATACTCAAACAAAGAAAGGAATCAAATGATTATCAAATTAACAAAGGAAGAAGGAGAAGAGTTTCCCCAAAATGTCTTCCCTCCAGTGGTATAATTTCCCTTTCATGGATTGATCTAGTTATCTTTAGAGTACTTGAGCTTTCGAATTCAATATTTATGCACCAAATAAAAAACAAGAAGAAAGATTCAAGTATTAACAACAATGTCCCCAAGAAAAGAAAGCTTATAGATTCATCTGCTTCATGAAAGATATTCTAATTAAGCTCCAATGAGTGGAAACTCGCAAAATTCAACCATGAGTAAAAATTAGGAAAGGGTGCTCTTTATATAGGGACCACCTCAACTTCCTTGAAAATAGGAAAATAATGTTTCCATATGAAATCCTTACATATATCCTCATGAGGATTAGCGAATTATATCCTCCAACAAACTATTAAAAATTATATAAAATCATGGGGTGGCCAACCCAGATGTACAACCTTCCAACCAAATTAAACCCAACAAAGTGGGATGTCTTCATCAAAAAGGGAAGAGGATGGCACACTAGTCAAACATATACCCTCAGAAGGCCTCTAAGTGGATAAATCCACCACTAGATTAGTAATGTAGGCAATGAAACCTAACCATACTCCTCTAAGGAGAATATTTATCACTCTAAGGTGAAATATATTAATAAATGATCAGTATAAGCCCTCAAGTGTGGATGAATCCCCTAAAGTTAAATATAATGGTCATATCTGAGGTATCTAATGTTTAACTTCATTCTTAATTCATGTCAACCCCCTTCCCATGTAAAAAAATCCCAAGAATATATACATAAGAAAAATAAAAGTTGTAGTAGCTAAGTAAAAAATCCTCCTATGTGTATGTACCATCTAATTATGTAGAAAATGCCTCCAAATGTCTGAACAAGTCAAACACTCTGAGACCTATGATATTCCTTGGCATGAGAGGTTTAGTGCATTAATAATATCACCCAACTACTTAGGGTAATATGATGAGTACATGTCAAGAGTTGTGAGCTAACTTGAGATTTGTGAAGATGTAAAATATCATACAGTGAAGCCAATGTAATCCTCAATTATCCAAAAATGTTATGGCACTCCATCAAGGTATATATACATAATCATGAATACTAATCTATCAATTAATGGAGACTAAAGCACTGTATGGTTAAATGTGATGCAATGAAAAGAAATCAATAACTCATCAACCTTGAGAACATCATAATCCATTTCATAAATGATTCATGGAACCAAGTGAATAGCCTAGTCATCCAATTTTTTTTGTGATTAAAATCACAAACATAGTGAATAAATTCTTCATTATAAGTTTGATGCAAAATGAGGGGTCACAAATAGTTCAAACATAGAAATATGTGCTCACCTAGGGAGCGCATAAGAAACTCAAAATCCCAAAATATACCTATTATAAATTATATCTATCATGAACAAAAAACATGTGTTAAGATGGATCCACCTCAATGTCCCTAAACAACATATTTATCAATCCATCAGATCCATAGCTCAAAACTTGTGTTTGCAAGAAAACACATATGCTATCAATTCCCATGAAAACATAATATAAAGTATAATGCTAACATTTTCAACTTATTCATGCTATTTTAATGCTCTAGGAATTTATTCTTTCTTCTACCCTACTATAACATTACAAAATGAGCATGTTAATAGAAATCATAAGTTTAGTGAAACCACCCTAACATCTAATCAATACAATGATTTCTTCCCTTATGTTTGTCCATCACTTAAAACAAGGAAACATATAAAGGGAAGTAACTACATGTTGGAATCTACACGAAATGATGGTTGGAATGTAACAAAAAACTATGTGCATGATCAAACTCATTCCAAAAATTCCATTCACCATTGCAAGCCTCCACTATCAAAGCTCAGATATGGCTGGTACACAAATCATTACTGTAATAAACCACCTCATATAATACAATATTTTATTCTACAAGATGTTCACTACTTCTCCTAACATCAATGAGTAAGAGATAAGACAAATTATAGCTTTAGAAAAAATATTAATAGTTTATATAGATTTTGTAATACTTTTTTTAGTAGTTATATTTTTGTAGAAAATAAATTATAAAGAAATGTTTGCTACATCATACAATATTTTACATAAAAAATAACATTTCCACCTAGAGATGCTTGGAAAAAATAATAGCCATATGGAAGGAAGGGTATATGGAATTTTATAGACTTAAAAATATACTATACCATAGAATTTTTAGTCACTAAACTACATCTCCTACCTTAAAATATGTACACAATTTCACCAAGACATGAAGAATAAGATCGTTGTAAAATTCAAACATTTTTAACATCACACATCTACTCCTTCTATTGGAAAAAAGGTTAATAAATCATATTGCATGGATAAAAGTACCTTAACAAATTTTCTTTACTCACGAGAGAATAAATGTATAAAAAAAAATATGCATAAATATCTTTACAAGTATTTTCAAAAATATGCATCACAAATAGGGATTTTGTTTTAGAAATAATATGTAAAATTTTTAAATTCTCCTTCTTAATGTTATGTTTCCCATAGGATTCAAAATATATAATTTTCACATGAATGCATCACTGTGTTCATCATAAATAGGATCTCCCTAATTTTTCCATTAACCCCACTTCATATAATGATAAAAATACTGAAAGGTAACATCCATAACGTTATGCTTTAGGGTACTATCCTCTTCATCAAATGTGGGATATAAAACTTTTCCACTGAACCATTATTTAGGTTATTTCTTCAGTATTATCCCTTTCAATATCGGAAAATGAAAGATAATAAAATTCGAAAATTTGAGAAGCCTCAAATCATACCAAACATGTAATTCGGCTGGAGTAGAAATAAAGTCATGAGACTATCACCTTGAAGGAAGATATAAAGGTCCTAAATGGGATAAAAAATTGATTCTTAAATAATTACTTCTTCATGTTCTTGCTATTAAATGGAAATTTTAGAATATTATTAATCATTTTTTTTGCATGTGGAAGTACAAGAATATCTTCCATGTATTCATAAACTTTAAGAGTTAGATTGGGGAGCTTCTTCAATAAGATTACTTCACACCATAAATTCTTTTGGTCCTTGCAATAATGGCCATAAATTTATAATGATAATTAAGGCTCAATTTCCTACAAAATGCATCAAACAAATTGTAAAGTATTATATTTATTCTTTACCAAGATGTTCAAGCTATCCCTTTATCTTAGTTTTAAGACTACATGAAAAGAATCTCATCAAAATATCTTCATGAATAATATCAAAGCATAAAATTAATTCCATGAAGGATCAGATGTTTAGTATGATCAAATCATCATGTCCACAAAAATTTAGAATTCACCACCCATATACACTTGGCTTCTCAAGAGCGAGCAAAAGGATATTTGTGAAATTAGTAATAGCAAATAAACTAGTCAACCATGAGGGTAATTTTATTTTATTTTTATCTTCTAGATCTTCAATGTAAGTAAAATAATGTGATGAATAATTATCATGCCCAATACCAATATCAAGAGTGTAGTCCTAAAGATGAAATTCTTCAGGATATTTTCAAGTTTGATTGATGTGTGCAGTTATACGACCAACAATCTCTTTACAATATGTAAGATGTAAGGAATTTGTCCCTTTATGGACTGTCCATGTGAGAAGGGATCTCCAATAAATCATAGTCACAAAAATTTCATGAAGCATCGTCTTAGAAATTGATGGGAAAGAGACTTTTCGAAGAAAAAATTCCAAAACTTTACCTCTCAAATTGTACTTAATGGTAAAATATATAATTCAGAAGGAATAACCGAAAAGGAAACTACTTGAATAGACACCACTATCACTTAAGAAACATACCCTCTCTACTTTATATTGGCTTGTTAGAACATTGCGACATGAGTAAACATATTAATGATATTAAATATAAAAATCATACTATACTATCCTCATATCCATATAAAAACAACATTTAATGGCATTAGGAAATATAGATGAAAAATAATAGTACACTAGATATACATGGTAAAACAACAATATGTGAAAAAATCCATTGAAAGGTATAGTTTTTGTTATTCGGAGCAACTCTACAAATGCATTACCCTTCACAATCGTAATAAATTTTCCTTATTTTGGATATGATCTATAGGTTTTTCTTACCTCTATTATATTCTAAGACATATGGAGGAAATACATGCCAGTGATATTAGTGGGATAAATGTAATTTCACCTGTTCATATAATAAATGATAAGAAGAGTATTTTAGTGCATGATGAATGTTAAATAAATATTTCACATAAAATCAAAACTTGTCCTAACCTAATAGTAGACATTATTACCTTCCAAAGTAGTATATTCTAACACTCCCTGTTGATGATGATTAGAGAGAAGGAAGACTTATGGAAGAAGATGGCATTACATAAACACTCCCCTTTGATGAAAATTTTCTACATTCCCAAATTGATAGTCACATAAACTTCAGCTCTATCATGGATTTAGTGAATATTTATGTTTCTTGTTTCTCAATGGGACAATACTCCAAATAAATAATAACATTCACAAAATTATCTTTAACGTAGTGAGTATCAAGATAAATGTCTTTATTTTTGGAGTGATACATTGGATTTTAGGCAAGTTGAATTTAGCTTTTATTTTCACATATTAAATCTATAAATTATTTATGAACTAATTTGATATCAATAAAACAAACGCTATAAATAAATTTCGTATTTAGCTACTTCCTTATCTACCCTGTAATTTTCTTGCTAAGGAGACAAAAAATAGATTTCAAATTATTACTAAACCATAAAATTGGACGTGAAATAAAATGAAATGTGTACCATACAATAGTTTTTATATATGTATCACCACCTATTTAATTAGAATATTTATGACTAAGAAGGTAAAGTGTATCCCTACTCAAATATAAAACATCATAATTCAAAATCCCCCCTAAATATATGAAAATTATCTTTGTCATCTATGAATGGATTTCATGAGGATTGTGCACAAACCTTCAGACCATACTAAAATAAAAGGATATATTGGGCCTTATGTGTGTCAAGTATATCAAACTTCACACAAGTTGACAGTAAAGTGTACAATCAATAAGAGTATTATTACCAATAGCTATATTTACACTAAAGAAAATGGCATTGGTGAAGGTTTATAATAACCCATATTGAGCTGAAAAAGTAAATATTCGACATAATTATGCTATGAAATAAATATAGTGTTGGGGTCTTGTGATTTGGCAGATTGGCATACCAAATGACAAGGCAACATCAGAACCACTTGGGAATCCTAGGATCTAGCCCTCCTGGATTCAGAGAGGGATGTCTCTATATATGTTTTCAAAGGACATATCTTTGAGGCTTGTTTTTTGGTTGGAAATCATTAAATGAGAAGGTCGTGTGAATTGAAGGAGGAAATAAGTAGAAGGATGTTTCAGCATGGGAAGATAGGTCAAGAAACAGTGCTAAAAAATTGGGCTATGGAGTCATAAAAGGGTTTACTTGCACAACAACTATTCAAGGGTTTCCATAGGGCAAGTCATCTGTATCAGAAGATCTTTTAAGTTTAGTTTGTGATATGGAACATTAAGAAGTGTGATGAAAGAAGAAAAGCTAAGAAAACGAAGGGCAACCTAATATTAGGTAAGGACTTTTAACCTAGCCTACTTTTGGCATACACTGAAGGGTAAAACATAAAAATTAGCCTGAGATCAAGTAAGGACTTTGAACTTATCCTGATTTTGGCATACTCTTAAGGAAAGCGTTTATGATAAATATAAAAAGTAACCTAATATTAGGTAAGGACTTTGAACCTATCTTTCTTTCAGAATACTTTCAAGGGATCTTTTCAAAGAAGCTGTTGGGGGGAAAACTAGAGGACAGGGCTAACCATAGACTTCCCTAGTTCCTAACTCTACTTAGCAAACCTTTCAAGAACGTTCAAGAACAGAATCTCAAGTTCTACTCAGGAAGACATGGACTCACAAACATTCCTTGATCGGTTATACTCTATTGAAATCATTCCCAAACACACATTTAGAAGAAAACATAAAGATAAAGATTTATCAGTGAGAGCTAGGGTATTTTGCAGTAAATCCTACTCTATATTTTCTATTCTTTATCAGAGAAAATGGATAGTATGGAAAAATAAGGAAAATAACAATTACAGTAAGAAAAGCATCACCAATGATTTAGATCAGGATCCAGTGAATCTGATTGTCTATTGATGTTCAAAACTAGTTACATACTTTGATTCCAATAGCTTTTACAGTCTGATACTTCTCTTCCCAGCCTAATATATTACAACTACTGAGTAACTCTTACTCAATAACATTTCAAGCAATGAAAAATTTTCCAACCATTTACAATGAATCTTCAATGAGTACTTATATGTGAATGAGCAGGAGTGCTATAAAGATGGTAATAAATATTAATTAAGACAGAGTGGGAGAGGTATTCGAATGCCCATTATGCTTAATGACCATTTTATTAACTGATTGTACCATTTTTGTAGTTTTTCCTATTTTGATGCATATCTGGTAGGCTAGTACTAACTCCAAAGTGTGTTCTTTGAAGATATCTTGGTCTGAAGTACCCTGTTTGACCTCTCTGACAAGTAAACTGTCATTTTTTTTGGGTTTTGTAGCCCCATGACTATGCAATAATTGTTCTGACAGTTTTAAAGAGATTTTTCCATCAGGATGGTTGTCACGGTGTCTTTCAAAGGACAAGTAGACTACAGGTGTCCTTACGGGTCTCCGAGAAGTAATTGGCCTCGTTGATGTGTCCTTTGGAGGCAGTATTTTGCTGATCTATAAGCCTGTGATGCTGTAAACACTGATTTAGGATTTGATATGTGATTTTAGCCTTTATTAGACCTTCATGTTGTCTTCGGTCTATATATGATTGTTGTGTACAGGTGGCTGTGCTAGTGGGTTTGATTAGAAGCTGATATCATGATTTATCGACTAAAACATGGAACTCACCTCCTTTATCCCTTTTTCTAGATTATTTAGGCCAAAGAGGATCGTCACCCTTGGCCCTGCAACTGAATTTGTACTATGGGACGGCTTTATAACTTAAGTGCCACTAAACCTGCAACACAAACAAACTAGCTATAAAATCCTGCGTTTTACGGGTTTAATTTCTTCAGAAGGCTCGACGAGGGGTTATGGAGTAGTGAGGAGGCAAGACGCATGCAACGGGGAAAGGTTTCATGGTGCAAAACCATGAAAAATAGGGTCAAAATTGAGTCTGGGGTGAAGAACTAGAAAAGTGGTTTTGGGGAATATCGGACGTGGTATTCGCACGGGGAAAAGGAAGTAAATGGTATTGGGCCAAATCAACGTGACACAGGTGGATGGGTGATGCATGTCCCTTGAAAACCACCCATTTCGCGTTCAAAGTACACGAAGGGGAATGGGGAGAAAAATGGACGCGAAACGAGATCTAGGTCGTTAAATCTGGGGGGTGTAAATCTACGGTTGAGAATGAGAGGGGGGGGGGATAAGAGTAGCACGGAGGGAGGAGATGGTGGGGCCAGGCTAATGCGTGCTCCTGGAAAAAACTTTCCTTTTTGCGTTGAAAACGGGTTTTGGAAAGCTACAGAGAAACAGGTGCGAAGATCACCGGGGGTCATTGGATCTGGGGGGGACCAGGTCAACGGTGGAGATTTGAAGGAAACAAGGTGGAAAGGCCCAGCACGGTCGGGTGGGACCAGAGGGATCATAGGGAATAATAGAAGAAAAATGCATAGCGGGGGCACTTAAGGTTACAGACAGGTTTGCGGGATGGGTGCCTCCGCAGTGATCCTGAGTCATTGGATCAAGATAATGATTGGGCGATGCAGATTTCATCAGAGCATCGGCAATCAGTGGTGAAGAGGGTCTGGGAAGGAGGAATTGAGAAGTTGCGATGGCTGATGGCTGAACGGGGACACAAGTGCGATGGACGGAGGACCGTTGGATTGGGACAATGATCAACAGTTAGGATTTCATCGGCGACATATGGATATTAGGAGCCAGGAAAGGGCACTGCGGCAATGCGATGGAGCACAGACTGTCCAATCTATATTAGATCAACGGTGGAGGTTAAAGCGGGGCTTCGACCATCGGTAGAAGAAAATGCAAGGGGAAAGAGGAAACGGGGAAATGCGTCGATGCGATGTAGCGCAGATCGTCGGATCTAGGGGAGATTGATAGCAGAGTTTACATCGGGACTTCAGCCATCGATAGAGAAAAAGAGTGCGGGCGTGACCCTTTATAGTTTGCGACGGAGCATAGACTGTCGGATTGTTGCGATCAACGGTTGAGATCTACTCAGCGGCAAAACCATCGCACAGGGGAAATAATGAAAAAATAAAGGAAAAAGGGGTAGAGGGAAGTCCAATAGCACGAAAGGGGCTAAAGACTTGCGAACGATCGCGGGACCCGGTTACATGGAAGGAGGGGCTTAATTCTGACTTAATGAAAAAAGTGATTTTTTAGGCCGAAAAGTGGTTTTTTAATTTTTTTTAAAGGTTCCAATAGACATTAAGAAGGGATTAAAACCAAATAAAAGGGATTCATACGGTTTTAAAGGGAATTTGGAGGAAGTGGGGGATTTTTTAACAGGAAAATATGAATCGAAGAGGGGTTCAAAGTAGTTTTTTTCAAGGCAACAGCAGGGCTTTGTCAAGATATCAGTGAGATGGATCCTTTGGCTAAATGGACCTAGCAAGGCTTCAATAAGTCACAAATTTTCTTCAAATTTTTTTATTGAAGACTAATAGACCTGTTTTAGACATCATAATATATGAAAAATTTATAGATGGCTAATAGCGGCTCCACGTGGGGATGGCAGCTCCTTGGAGGTGTCAAGAACCTCAGAAATTTTATCTCTGGAATGTTGATCAATGCCCTACATTTTGAAAATTGTCTTTCTTATTTGATCATGCTGCTTGAAAAGATGATCAGTATTTATCACAACCAGATGATTTCTCCAAAACATTCTACGTACATAGCCTACTTTCCTAACATTTTTCATCAGCGCGGTGCACTTGGACTTGCAAACCATTTGACATCAATATTTTATTCTTTTATTGAAAGCAAGAAACTAATCTAAAACTACCCTTATAACTTCCATGAGTCCAGATTAGACAGTTGAACTCATCAGATTCTCTACCTAACTACTATCTGTCAGGATTAAGCTGTCTGACAGATTTCATACTCTATATTCTAAAACAGAAATTGAAAACACATCCAAACCAGGATTAAGTTGTCTGATTTGTTGTAGTTTCCATGGCAAAAGGAACCAACTGTTCATAGACTTATTTGTAGAAAATCAAAACAAAATTGTGAAGGCTTAAGATCTGAAAACAATGAGAGTCCTTCCTTCTTTCTTTTAGCTCTAATTTTGATCCCTTTGAGTTGTCTTCTTCTTCTTTACCTGGTTCACGTTTACAACATGTTAGAACCAGTCTTCTTTATATCTTTGGCTCAGGTCTTGATCTGATTAGAGCCATTCTCTTTTTTTTATTCTTTGGTTCAGATTTTGAGCATGTTTGAACCATTCCTTTCTATCCTAATCTATTCTACTAATAAGTCAAGATTAAATTGTTTGGAAAATCTGATTCACTAACCTATCAGCAGTAAATTGAAATCTATCTAGTCATGATTAGGATGTATGATTAAGTAGAAGTGCTCTTTCAAGTAGTGGCATTTAGGCTTGCACACTTTCAGACTTTCTTTCTTTTCTTGTATGGGGTTTTACCTTTCTTCATTGATATTTTCCCTCTTTTCTCTTTTCTATTATTTTTTTATTTTTATTTTTTCTATATATTTTTGTATTTTTCTTTTTTCAAAACAAAACAAAGCAAGGATATTTACAAAGAAGAATGAAATCTTTGAACAGAGGTTTCAGCAGAAATAATTTTTAAGCATCCTACCATTGAGAGGACCTCCAAATAGGTCTGTACCATCCATATCTTGTAGAAAAAATGCATTATGACCAATGGAAGATTGAATGATGTAAGGACCTTGCCATAGATTTTCAAACTTGCCATGTTTGCCCTTATCTTCTCTCCTGGAATCCCACATGATTACCTTGTCACCAATTTTGAAATTACTTGCCTTTGTCCTCTTATCAAACAAATTTTTGATATTCTCTTGTATTTTTTTTGCTCTGTTATAAACTTCTTCCCTGGTTTGCTGAAGATGTATGGTCTAATTTATCCTTCTCATCATGCTATCTTCTTCTGACTGTATTTCTTGGACCAACTTAATCACTGACACTCCTAAACTGGTGGGAGAAGCTGCATCTGTTCCATAAACCAGCTGGTAGGGATAAATTCCAATTGATTTCTTCGTTTTCAATCTATCAGCCCATAAAGAATGCACCAGCTTATTGTTCCATGACCTCTGATTTTATTCCAACAGCTTATTTATTATGTTTATCAAGCTCTTATTGGAAGATTCTGCCAGCCCATTACCTTGAGGGTAATAAGCTGTGGAATGACCAAGCACAATCTAATATCTGTGACAGAAGTCAACCATATTTTTAGAACCAAATGTAGCAGCATTTTCAGTGATAATTTTCCTAGGACAACTAAATCTAGACAGGATATGATCTTCAAGGAATTTTATGATAACTGAGTCTGTGGCATTCCTATAGGTGACGACTTCTATCCATTTGGTGAAATAATCAGTGGCTATGAGTATCCATCTATGTTTGGCAGATGAAGCAGGATGGATTTCCCAAATGAAGTCTAGGCCCCATTGTTGAAAAGGAGTTTCAACAGTGATTGGTTGCAAGGGTAAGGGAAGCAGTTTTCTCTTGCCTTCAATGATTTGGCATTTGTGGTAGGAAAATATCATTTTGTGGACATATTGAAAGAGGTTGGGCCAGTAATATCCAGCTCTAAGGATTATATTATTATTGGTTTTCCAATTGAGGTGGCCTCCACATTCTCCTTCATGAAATTCATGCTTGATTCTATCTGCATCATTCTTAGGCAAACATCTAAGCAATATTCCACTAGCATTTTTCCAATATAAACATTTATCTAAAATGTATTAATTAACAGCTTTCAACTTTAAAAATCTTGCCTTTGTTTTAGACAAGAGGGGCATTGAAATTAGTAAGCACATACAAAATATCAGCATACCAAGATGAATTAAGGAAATGATCTTCAATAAGAGGAGTTTCCAACTCTTCCTATTCATCTATTGCATCCATCATGTTTATATCAAGTGCTTGCAAGTTAGATTCAACAATTAATTGTGCTAGGCCTTGACCCTTGATGAGTTTAGTGGGTTTAATTTCCCAATCATATTCCAATATCACAACAATCCACTTTCCTCTTTTGCCATCAGGGTTTTGTCACAAAATATCTTTTACCACTATATGAGGCACAAATGCAATAATGTGAGAGTGTAAGATATAAAATCTGAAATCCTTCAAGTGTTTGACCAAAGCATAGGCCTGTTTTTCCATGATATTATATTTCAGAGGTGCATGTCTTAATGCCTTGCTAAAAAATGCAATTGGCTGCTCTTGTCCTTCTGGATTTTTCTGTAATAGGACAGCAGCCACAGTATGTTCTAATGCAAAGGAAAATATGAGGAGGTCCTTAGTAAAATCGGGACTGATAAGGATTGGTGATTGGGTGAGTTCATGTGTGACTATTTCAAAGGATTTCTTTGCTTATAAGTTCCATTTAACTCATGTCTCTTTCTTTAACACGTTTGTCATGTTCCTAAGGAGTTCTGCTAGGCTGGGTACGAACCTTCTCAAGAAATTAATCTTCCTTATGAAATATTGAAGTTCTTTGATGTTTCTGGGGTGACTAATCTGCAATATACCTTCAACCATTTTTGGGTCTATCTTAATCCATTTTTCAGATATGATATGACCAAGAAGTTTACCTTCTTGAAGACCAAACAATGTCTTCTTGGGATTCAAGGATAGCCCATACTTTCTGCATTTCTCAAAGACCTTTCTTAGGTGTACTAGGTGTTCTTCATCTATTTTGAAATAGATTGTAATGTCATCTAAATAAATAACAATGAAGTGGCCTATTTCTTCCGAGAAACCAATGTCCATGGCTGTTTGAAAGGTGGCACCGGCATTCATTAATCCGAAAGGCATTTTCACATACATGAAAGTGCCCTTGGGTGTAGTGAAGGTTGTTTTCAGTTGGTCTTCAGGGAGCACAAATATCTGATTATATCTTGAAAAGCCATCTAGCAAAGAAATTCTCTTGGAATGAGCTACCCTTTGTAATATGTGCTCCATTTTAGGCAGGGGATAGTTGTCTTTTAATGAGGCTCTGTTCAAGTTTATAAAGTCAATAAAGAGCCTTATTTCTCCTATTTTCTTTCTTACAGCTACAAGATTAGATACCCACTCTAAGTATCTCACAGGGACAATAATTCCAACATCATACATTTTCCTAATTTCTTTCTCAACCAGAGGTAACTGCACATGGTTTATTCTACGTAATTTTTGCCTAAACGGTTTCTGGTTTTCTTTAAGTGGTATCTTGTGCAGAATGGTATCTGTATCATATGCCTTTAAATCCTCATAGCTCCAAGAAAATACATAAGAAAACTCTTTAAACAACTCAATATATTTTAGTTTCATGTGATCTAGAAATGTTTTGGATAACTTGATCATTTTAGTCTTGTCTTTACTACCTATATTGCATTCCTCAATATCAGATTTTGTGGGTTCTATTGTTGGTTTCTTGGCAACGACATTAAGATCAAACAAGTCTTCTAGAGGTGCTATTCCTTTGCGTAAGCCTTTTTCTTTAGACTGTAGTACCTCTATGTCTTCTTTTCCCGAGCTTGTGTACTCTTTTGTTTGATTTTCGAACTCTCTAGTTAGCAAGTTTATCTCTGTAATGGAAGGAGGTTATTTTTCAACAGATTTTTCCTCATTAAGGTAGTCTTTATCATACTTTGAGTCTGAATTTGGCAACTCAAACACATTTCTGAACTGCAGAAAGTCTTCTATCTGTTTATCTCCGTCAAAGAGCTGCCAATACTTTTCATTGTCTGGGATAACTGGTCTATATTTTACCTGCACTGTGAATTTCTTTAGTAATTGTAGTCCTAAGAGGAGTGCTTCATAGTCTATTATGTTACTTGTGCATTGGAAGTTTAGCTTGTATGAATGGCTTTCAGCGTGATTATTCTCTGTGTTGTGAAGCCACACACTTGCTCATGTACCAGTTCTATTACAGGACCCATCAAAACTCATACTCCAAAGAGGGCTAGTTTCAGACTTGTTGTTTTCATTTTTGTCCCCTTTTTCCCATGTGTCTTGACTGTCATTATGCAGTTTTATGGGTTCTGTAACATTTTTATGCTGGTCTTGTTCCTTAATTTTGTCATGGAGTTGAGGCCCTTTTTCTTGACTCTCATGACTTGCACTAAGCTGGTGGACAGTGGGCTGTTCATACTCTCTGTTTTGTTTGCTGTACTTTTTAGATTTGGAAAAATGTTTCAGATCCTCTCCCTTCCTATCCCTTCATTCCATGTTTTTTTTTATGTTGGGTGATTTCTCACTTTCCAACTCTAGTTCATCAAATATTTCATCGTTGTAAAGAATGAATGAGTCTAGGTCTATATAGACAGAATAAAGAGGGGAATTTTCTGATTTTTCTTGACTACTCACCATAAGTTTCATGAGCGATTCCCTATAAAGTCTTCTAAGTTGACTGAAGACAGGGATGGTGGCATATGTCATGTCCATTTTCATGGTACCTTGAAGTTTAGCACCCCATGATCTTGAAAGAAGCATGCCATATTTGGGAGGCACATCAGCCACTACCACATCCATCACCATGCATTTGGCTAGGATTTAGGTCAAGTTTACGCAAAGATCTTTCATCAAGCCCAAGCGCTTTACCCTACTAGAGTCAAAAGAATACAAATATTTATATGGTCTAGTTATCTCAAGGCCTAATTTCTCCATGATTACTTTGGGCATGATGTTATGTGAAGCCCCTAAATCATGCATAGCATTGTGTAAAATCTTATCATGAATATTCAAACTGATATAGAAAGGAGGGACCACTCCTTCCTAGAACTTTCCCTCAATTCTAGGACCAAATAAAAGAGCTGGCTGATCATCATTTAGGTTGACAGAGTCATTATTTTCTTCTACGTTAAAAGCTTTTAACACCTGAAATTTTATACATTTTGAGTGACTAACTCAGTGAGGGGGATAGAGATCTTGATTTTAGAAATTTCACTTTCCAAATTGAAAGGGGACTAGTTCTTTGAAAGGCTCAAATCTGTCTTGTTAGTCACTAACTTATCAGCAAAATTAGTTTGCTGGTATTTACTATGTACATCAGTTAAAACTGTTTTTATAGGGGTACTAGCTGAAGTGCTAGTGCTGCTAGGGTCAACACTCTATTTATCATTGGCTTGAGTGCCTTTCCCTTTGTTTTTAAAAGAACTTTTAGCTGTTGTTTTGTTGTTTTCAGCAGCCTTTCTAATCACCTTTTCAGATCTGTTTCTAACAGTAGTTTCAGAGGTCTTTGTTTGAGGACTTTCTTGGTTCTTTTTTCTCCTGAGGTCATATCGTTTATGGACTTCCATGATGGCATTCTCAAAGCCTTGACTATAGTCTTCAGATTCTAAGCCTTCATTATCATCATATGTATATGTGGCCTAGTCATCCTCTGTGAAAAAGGCAGGGTCTTCATTACTTACTCCCAATATGTTTATAATAGTTTCCTCTGGTTCTTCTATCATTCCCTCATTTTCATCAACATAATTTTCTTGAAATGGAGGTCTGATTTGTTAATCAGTATCTCTCTATCTTATCTGATGGGGGTTTCTCCTAAAGTTCTGATTTTGATTATGGGATTGGTTTTTGTTTTGGGAAGTTGTTTGATTTTCTCTAGATTGAGTTTTCTCACATATGCTCAACCTCTGCAACACCTTCTCCATCATCCTTTCCATTTTTGAGCCGGTTGTGGAGGGTGCAACTTCATTTCTATATGTTACTTTATTTTCGTTCCTCATAGTAGCTCTCTTCTCAATTAGATTTTCCTCCACACTAAGAGCTCTCTTCTGTATGTATTCTAAAGTTAAGGGATCACTTTCTCTTAGCTGATAGGCCATTTCAGGATCAAATCCTTCAGGGAATTTGGCCAAATCTGAGCCTTGGGGAGGTTTAAAATCTGGGGGTAGTGTGTTATAAACACTACTCAATCTAGTGCAGTAATTTTGAACACTTTCCCGAGGGTTTCTCTTGAGATTGTTGTAATCTGAAAGTATTTGGAGAGGGTGCTTCCTAATTTCGCATTTGTTCAGAAATAGTTGATGAAAGGAAGGAAGATCATTGATGCTTTGTGGGGCTAATCTTTTGAACCATTATCTTACTTCTCCCCCTAAACTCCAAGCAAAAAATCTGAGTTTAATATTTTAATCACCTATTTCACTCCTATCACAGTAATCATTCATTTTTTCTACATGTTGTGAAGTAGTAGTGTAACTACTCGCATCATATAAAGGAATAGTGGTCCAATAACCTTGTGGTAAGGGAACCAGAGGTTGCGGTAACACTAGCGAAGCATACAATGCTGCCATGATATTATTTTGTGGGGGTAATGGAGTGGTTTGAACAGTGGGTATATGGATGAAAGAAGTGATTGTACCAGAAAGAGACTGTTGAGCAGATTTGGGGTCAGAGAAACCAAAGTTATGAATGAAATTAAGATCAGATGGTGTGGATGGAGGGGTTTCTCTGCTGCTAATATTTTGGCCACTATGTTCTGGTGAACTTGGAGGCTCCAAGTCTGTCTGATCTATACCACTAAGTGAATTTTTTCTTGGTAAATTTCTGGAAAATGGTAAGTCGACTTGGGTATCTGATAGAGCTGTAAGGACTTCAGGCACATAGTTAGCTCTATGAATGGGTCTGACAATGGTTGGATCCCAAGATATAGGATACTTCCTAAGAATGATTTCTAGATTATGAACTATTTCAGGAGGATTTAGGTCAGGATAAGCTTTAGTATGAATTCTTCTTGAAGCCAGTTTGTTAAGATTTCAGACCCAAAGAGAAGAAAGTTAGCCAGATATGACAATCTTTAGAGGCAAACTAGTTTTTAACAAAGGAAAATTAATCCTAAAAGTTTCCTAATCATGGATGTATAAGATATTTTAATGGTAGTGTGGGCTGCCCCAGTGGAGTCTTTGTGAAACCAAGAGTAATCAGTAGGCCTACTGATCACCAGTGGAGTCTTTTGGTCTTTTATAGGTTGTGGAGTCGCCAGGTGGATGATTTCAAATCTTTAAGATGAGTTGCAGTCCACCACAGTAATTAACTACCAATCTAAGGCTATTGTGGGTCTTCTGAGGTCTTGAGGATGTCTAAGATTGCAATTTACTCAGAATTCCCTAGTGGAGTCGCCATTATTTTGGGGTCCTGTGATTTGGCAGATTGGCATACCAAATGAAAAGGCAACATCAAAACCACTTGGGAATACTAGGATCTAGCCCTCCTGGATTCAGATAGGGATCTCTCTATATGTGTTTTCAAATGATATATCTTTGAGGCTTATTATATGATGTTAGGATATTTATGAAGCACAAGGGGTTTCTTTGTTTTTTGGTTGGGAATCACTAAGAAGATAAAGTGTATCCCTACTCAAATATAAAACACCATAATTAAAAATCCCCTATATATATATATATATGAAAATTCCCTTCATCACCTATGAATGGATTTCATGAGTATTGTGCACTAAAATAAAAGGATATATTGGGCCTTATGTGTGTCAAGTATATCAAAATTCCCACAAGTTGACAGTAAAGTGTAGCATCAACAATAGTTATATTTACAATAAAGAAACTGACATTGGTGAAGGCTTATAATAACTCATATTGAGCTAAAAAATTAAATATGTCACATATTTATGATGTGAAATAAATATACCATCAAAGGTATGCCAAATTTGAGACCAAGAAAATAGTGCAAAATGCTTAAATATATCATTTCAAATTGACTCTAAAGATTATTTTACAATTCTTGAATAAATGAAAGATAACTTATAATGACTCTTAGATCATCCAAATATAATACAATTATGAGGGATTCATAAACATACTGATTTACCCATATATTTGGATAATATTTTCCAACTATCGACTCGCCTAAAATACCTTGACATGCAACCACGGACTAAATTCATCTATCACTTAACTCGACTTGAATCAATGCTCAGTTAACTAAATCTCTAAATATAGAAACCTCTTCATGCAGGAGTTAATTAGATATTTTAACACTCCCCATTAATTATGACCGCTAAACTAAGACATGACTCATCACAACTCAAACATTCCTGTTGGGCAATGTCTGAGCTTGATTTATAACACTCAAGTTTCTTTTTTCAAACTAAAACACATATTTTACTAAAGGTTTTGTAAATATATAAACCAATTGATCACTAGATTTATAAGGCTTCAATTGAACTTCTCCACTCCTCACAATTTCTCTAATAAAATGATATCTAGTATCAATATGCTTTCCCTTATGATGAAACACACTCTTCTTGGATAGTGAAATCGACGAGGTGTGTCACAATATATTGTTTTTAATCCTTGTTGTTTCTACTTGAGTCCATCCAATACTCTTCTTAACCACACTGCTTGACATGTTGTTGATTTTCTTGCTACATATTCTTCTTATATTGATGATAGTGTCACAATATGATGCATCTTATATGCCCATGTTATCACACCTGAACCAAGATGGAACACATAAATAGAATTTCTCTTCCTATCATCCAAACTTCCTATAAAATCACTATATGTATATCCAATCAAATTATTCTTTTTTGTACTTGCATACATTATGCCAAAATCTCTAGTTCCTTCTATATATCTCAAAATTCATTTTTCTACTCTCCAATGTGTGTCTTTTGGAGTCACCATAAATATGGTAATCAAAATCACTTCTTGAATAATATCTGGTCTTGTAGTTGTGATATACATGATGTTGCCAACTAATATTTTGAATAGATTTGGATTTACATATGAACCTTCATGATCATTAACATTGTGCCTATTGCAACTGTTCTAGGGATAGGTTTGCAATTCTCCATCTTAAATATTTTCAGAAAATCTCTGGAATATTTATTTTGGAAAATAAAAACTCATTTTCCAGATTTCTCAACTTCTATAACAAGAAAATATTTCATGAGACCAATATATGTTATCTCAAATTCTTTCATTACGGGCTCTTTTAATTCTTCTCGCTTAATATCACGTGTAAAAATCATGTCATCAACATATAAACAAGGATTTAAAATTTTTCCATGCTCGTTTACCTATGTGTACAAGGTATGCTCAATGTTACTTCTGCAAAATCCATTCTTAATCGTGTAATTGTCGATACTATTTTATCAAGCTATAGGCACTTTCTTTAGTCCTTAGAGTGCTTTCTTCAATTTGTAAACTTTTTCTTGTTTACCTTCAA
Source organism: Pinus albicaulis (assembly GCA_034641835.2). Lineage (NCBI taxonomy): Eukaryota > Viridiplantae > Streptophyta > Pinopsida > Pinales > Pinaceae > Pinus > Pinus albicaulis. The sequence goes on along the minus strand of JAXQQM020070961.1, from coordinate 55,095 downwards.
TTTCATAACCTAGAGGCTGGTGCACAAAAAAATATTCTTCTATAATTACATTCAAGAAGGTTGGTTTCACATCCACATGATATACTTTCTACTTGTTGTGAGTTTCTCTGGCTAGAACTTCTCTTACAGTATCAAATCTCGCTACCGGAGAAATTGTTTCTCCAAAGTATATTCTAGGTCACTGTGAGAATCCTTTTTTTGTAAGTCTTGCTTTAAATATTTCAATTTTACCTTTCTCATTCAAGTTTGTCTTGTACACCCATTTGACTCCAATTATTTTTTTATCCTTTGGTAAATCAACCAAATCCGATGTATCATTTTTTTCAATAGTTTCAATTTCTTCATCCATGGCTTCACCCAATTTTCACCTATAATTTCTTCTTCAAACAAGGTTGGAATGACAACAATGAAATTTTTTAACTAACATCTAAATTATCATAAATATATTTCATACTTCTCATATTTCTCTTACCATTACTTGATTCAACACCTAATTGGTTGCTCGGAGAATTTTTCTTTCTTAATCTGCTTAAAGATCGATGTTGCTCATAAAATATTGGATTCCTTGCTGGTGTCTGCTCTTGTGAGTCTTGCTTATCCTTTTCTACCACATTACCTTCTTCCATTAGAGGCTCTTGTACATCAATTGTTTTGTATATAGTCTCATTCCATGAATCTTGATCTTTGAACACAACATCTCTGGTAATTATGGTCTTCTTAATAACAGGGTTATGCAATTTGTAATCTTTTGACTCCTCACTATAACTAGTAAATATGAACTTTTCACTTTTCTCATCCAAATTTCCTCTTAGTTATTTAGGCATATGTTCATAAGCTACACATCCAAACACATTGAGATGAGATACGTTGCAAGAAATACCCGACCATGCTTCTTCTAGTATTGTGTTCATCACACTCTTTGTAGGAGATCTGTTTATGACATAAACAATGCATGCAACTACTTCTGCCCAATACTCATTAGAAAAGTATCTTCCTTTCAGAATGCTCCTTAGCATGTTTGTAATTCTCTTCTTATTCCATGTTGTTTGCAGAAACCATGGAATGCATTTTAATCATATTATCCACCATGATATGACCTCAATACCTTGAACTAACGATCACACTGGTTCTCTGCTAAGGCTTTGAATTCTTTCAACTTTGAAAAAGTTTCTGACTTCTGCTTAAGAAGTCAACCCTAATTTTTCTACTATAATCATTAATTAAAGTGAGGAAGTAACATCTTCCACCAATTGAATGTGTCAATATAGGTCCACACAAGTTTGTATGCACCAGCTCAAGTGGATGCTTTTCTCTGTATGCAACTCCTTTTGGAAAAAATTGACGATGCTTCTTTCCCAATATGCAACACTCACAAGTAATAGAAGATTTTTTTATGGGAGGTAATCCTCTAACCATCTGTTTCTGCTACAACAATATTAAATCGGAAAAGTGTAAGTGTCCAAACCGAAAGTTCCATAACCAATAATGATTAGAACATGCAAGTGTAAACAAACTGACTTGATCATTGTAATTCATGATTAGAGGAAATATTTTGTTCCTCTTCCTCTACGCCTTTGCTATTAGCTTCTTTCTTCAGGGTTTTCATAAATAAATCACTATTTTCCCTGAAAGATAACTATGTATTCCTTCTACTTCATTTTACCAACACTTATCAGATTATGTTTGAGACTAGGGACATAATATACCTATGAAATTGTCTTTGGCTCCCCCTGCTTGGTCATAATGTTGACCAATCCTTCGTCATCTACATCCATAATCCTATTTGTACCCAAATTTACCTCTGTTTCACATATTGGTCCAAATTTGCAACCAAATTATTGTTGCATGTCATGTGATTACTGCAACTACTTTCTAATAGACACACATTATTAGAAGGTTCGCACATGGCATGAAAAGGTAGGCACATGGAGTTAGTATTCCTTGTAGTGACATTACCTCTTTGGTTTCCTTGTTAAATTGTCTTCTTCCTACTATCACTAGTATATTGACCAAATTTATTGCAATAATAACATCTCACCTCTGATTGGACAAGCCTTTGATTATGGTTGAATCTTCTGTTGTTGCTTCCACTTTCATGTTCATGCTCTTCTTGGCGAACTCTTTGACCACCATATCCTCTGCCTCCTCCTATCCCTCTTGATCGACTTCTTCCTTGACCTTTGTGAAAGCAGTTTCTGAAGTGGAATTATTATTTCTGTCTATCTTTTCCTCATGTGATAGAAGTGATCCCATAACCTCATCAACTCTTTGTGTTTCCAAGTCCCCAGCTTTTTTATGGATCATACCACAACATCAAATTTGGTAGATAAAGATTTGAGGACCTTCTCAACCACTTATTTATCTTTAATATCTTCACCATAAGTTTTTAACTGACTTACAACAACCATTACCCGGTTCATGAATTAACCAGCTCATGAATTAATCGTTGTCCCTTGTCTCCTTCATTTGCAAACTTTCGAAATCTCTCATAGTATTCTATAATTTAACAATACTTAATTTGGCCATACTTTTATAGCTTGTTGTCAAAGTTTCCCATGTTGCATTTTCTCAATACATGATCATAATTTTCTAGAACAGTAATCGATCCACTCCATGTTAAATAAGCTTCAACGCTTATGCACCCTTCCTTTTTTCTTTCTTCCATTATTCCATTTCCTTTTTCTTTCTACCATTATTCCCCCTCTACATCACTGAGATATCGTTCTTCTTGTTCACTCTTAGGCTTTGAAAAACCAAACTGGAAATGATCCCAAACATCATGGGCCTTCAACATGGTCTCCATCTTAATGGCCCACACATCATAATCCTTCCATGTGAAAGGAGGAAATTATGGCTAGAAATTCGTTCTTGCCATATTTCTTCAAAACCTCTCTTAAAAATCCTTCTTTTATAAAACTTTACAAAATTCTTATAAATAACCCTTAATTAATTATTTATATATATACATACTTTTTCTAAAAAAATCTTTATATAAAAAAATCATTAAAAACTCTCATATAAAAAAAAAATCTTTTTGTAAACTTTCCAAAGCCTTTATGCCTTTCAATATTATCTTTAGAGCATTTAGGAGGATCACCTAAAGAGGTAGTTAAACTAGGATCAATACTAGGCATAGAGTTCGAAGAAGGGGTAATCAAGATGGGGCTAATAGGAGAGAAAATTCAAGGTAACATAACTTTTATAATATTCAAGGGAAGGAGAAAGTTAATTAAATTTAACATCTTGCCGAATGATGATACCTTATATAATTCAATCAAGTAACCTTTAAACTTTAGGATCCTCATTATCAGGAATGGAAATATAGTTATGAGACTTGGCCTCTAACCTTTTTTTTATTTGTCATTAGGAAAAGGCGGAACCTTCAATGCTAAATATATTAAATCTACTTATGTCATGAATTTTATGTTCCATTTTTCTTTAGGAGTAGCCCACAAAACTACAATAGTAGGAACTCAATTCAAAATATAGTTAGCACAAAAAATGGGTTAAGTGCATAACCTTCAGTAGAAAGCATAAATCTAACCATTTAAGCCAAAGTTTTAATTTTCTTTTCAAATATGACGGTTTTTTGAGGGTGTATATGGAACAATATTTTGATGTTGAATATCATGCTTATATAAATATGCATATAATTTCTAATAAATAATTTCGACCCCATTATTAGTTCACAATGTCTTAATACTTTCAGTAAATTTAATTTCAACCTTGGATATAAATTTTTGAAATTTAAAAAAGGCTCATCTCTTTAATTTTAAAAAATAAACCCAACAATTTCTATGATAATCATCAATAATAATAAGAAAATAGTAAACTCTATCCATAGGAGTTTCAACTAGAAAACATATATTACTATGAATTAACTAAAACTCTTCTTTAGCACAAAAAGATTTACCTTTATCAAACATTTCCATATGATGTTTACCAAGAACACAACCTTCACAAACACCTTTATTGGAAGAAATAGGAGGTAATACAATTACCATTCTAAATAATGTTTGCATTTTACCATAATTCAAGTGATATTTGTTTGTATTTTGGCAATACTAAGAGAGAGGGGGGACATAGTTTTTTTCCTTTTCATGTAGTATTTAAGCATATATTGACTAGAAGCATGTATAAACATTATATAACATCAACAACTATGAATATCATCAACAATAAACCATGAGAAACAATACAAATGAATGTACAAACACATCTTCTTTGTTATATCTTCTTTATTATTCAAATCTTCTTTTCACATCAAATCAATAGGCACCACTATTTTGCAAGCCTTGACCTGTAATACATGGATGAAACTACTAGCCACTATATAATAGAAGCCACTAGTTCCTCAAAATTTTATGCCACCACTCCCTCAACTATGTGGGACACTAGGTAGAGGTCCCAACTTCCAGTAGTTTCCAAGGCCACCAGGGAGAGGAAGCATCTCTCCCAATGTTTTCAGGTCACAACTTGAAGGAAGCCACTACTCCCTCAATTAGAAAGCCACTACATGTCAACAAGCCACAACTTGCCAACTAAAAACCTCAACCTTCAAAACCTTGTAAACCACATTTCATACATTTTCAAACTAAGGCTTGCTACTCTCAACACAATCATTTGTAACCCGTGTTTCATCCTATTTTCAAATTGGACCCACTAAGACTTATTCTCTCAAATCTAAATACAGAAACCACTGACTCAAATCTATCTATGCAACACATGAGTCAATAGGTCAATATCTACTCTTATAAAAAAATATGCTCATCAAATGCACTCAACAATAATACCACATCAAGCAATACCAACAGCATACTCTCCATACTCTCTGACTCAGAAGTATACATACATCTCTCACTATTCATAAAACTCAACCCACACCATCATACAACTCATTATACACAATAAAAGACATGAAATCATTAGCCAATGACAAACCTTAGCAGCAAGGTTCTGACTCAAACACTCACTTAGACTAGCAATAGAGGGATTTCATACCTTACATAGCATATGATAAATATGAGACATTATAGGGCCTGTGACATCCATACAAAACCGTTAAAATACAGTTAAATTCACAGTAGCCCTTGCAAAAAAACAATGTCAGCTCAACAATCCTCTGTCCATACTCTGGCATTTATTTCTCTTCAGCTCCAAACCCCACTGGCATTCTGATCCATCTGCACTGTCTGTAGCATATGATCTCTGCAATACATCATTATGCAATTCAAACAAAAATATCCATCACGCTCTGCATATGACATTCACAATCAATCTCTCACTATTTAATGGCCAGTAAAGTTGCACTCACTAATCAATAACCTCTTCTCCTCACTTTGTTCAATGGAATCTATTCGCACTACAGCCATTGATCTAATTCGAGATCATGCTCAGGTTCCATTTTCATCCTCGATAGAGACTTAGCAATCTGTCATATGCACTGATAGTTACACATTCTCAATGTGTTATACATTGATCAACATATCGATGTGCTATTATTCGCACAGATCACACAGGTCACACTGATAGTTACACAATTTCACCCACTGCTTTGTATTTTGGCAATACTAAGAGAGAGGGGGGACATAGTTTTTTTCATTTTCATGTAGTATTTAAGCATATATTGACTAGAAGCATGTATAAACATTATATAACATCAACAACTATGAATATCATCAACAATAAACCATGAGAAACAATACAAATGAATGTACAAACACATCTTCTTTGTTATATCTTCTTTATTATTCAAATCTTCTTTTCACATCAAATCAATAGGCACCACTATTTTGCAAGCCTTGACCTGTAATACATGGATGAAACTACTAGCCACTATATAATAGAAGCCACTAGTTCCTCAAAATTTTATGCCACCACTCCCTCAACTATGTGGGACACTAGGTAGAGGTCCCAACTTCCAGTAGTTTCCAAGGCCACCAGGGAGAGGAAGCATCTCTCCCAATGTTTTCAGGTCACAACTTGAAGGAAGCCACTACTCCCTCAATTAGAAAGCCACTACCTGTCAACAAGCCACAACTTGCCAACTAAAAACCTCAACCTTCAAAACCTTGTAAACCACATTTCATACATTTTCAAACTAGGGCTTGCTACTCTCAACACAATCATTTGTAACCCGTGTTTCATCCTATTTTCAAATTGGACCCACTAAGACTTATTCGCTCAAATCTAAATACAGAAACCACTGACTCAAATCTATCTATGCAACACATGAGTCAATAGGTCAATATCTACTCTTATAAAAAAATATGCTCATCAAATGCACTCAACAATAATACCACATCAAGCAATACCAACAGCATACTCTCCATACTCTCTGACTCAGAAGTATACATACATCTCTCACTATTCATAAAACTCAACCCACAACATCATACAACTCATTATACACAATAAAAGACATGAAATCGTTAGCCAATGACAAACCTTAGCAGCAAGGTTCTGACTCAAACACTCACTTAGACTAGCAACAGAGGGATTTCATACATTACATAGCATATGATAAATATGAGACATTATAGGGCCTGTGACATCCATACAAAACCGTTAAAATACAGTTAAATTCACAGTAGCCCTTGCAAAAAAACAATGTCAGCTCAACAATCCTCTGTCCATACTCGCATTTATTTCTCTTCAGCTCCAAACCCCACTGGCATTCTGATCCATCTGCACTGTCTGTAGCATATGATCTCTGCAATACATCATTATGCAATTCAAACAAAAATATCCATCACGCTCTGCATATGACATTCACAATCAATCTCTCACTATTTAATGGCCAGTAAAGTTGCACTCACTAATCAAGAACCTCTTCTCCTCACTTTGTTCAGTGGAATCTATTCGCACTACAGCCATTGATCTAATTCGAGATCATGCTCAGGTTCCATTTTCATCCTCCATAGAGACTTAGCAATCTGTCATATGCACTGATAGTTACACATTCTCAATGTGTTATACATTGATCAGCATATCAATGTGCTATTATTCGCACAGATCACACTGGTCACACTGATAGTTACACAATTTCACCCTCTGCTTTGTATTTTGGGAATACTAAGAGAGAGGGGGGACATAGTTTTTTTCATTTTCATGTAGTATTTAAGCATATATTGACTAGAAGCATGTATAAACATTATATAACATCAACAACTATGAATATCATCAACAATAAACCATGAGAAACAATACAAATGAATGTACAAACACATCTTCTTTGTTATATCTTCTTTATTATTCAAATCTTCTTTTCACATCAAATCAATAGGCACCACTATTTTGCAAGCCTTGACCTAGGAAAGTTATGTGTCATTGGCTTAGTTATACTATCATTGGCTTAGCTATAAGGTTGATTGAGTACCTAAGATATTTCCCACCCACATTGAAGAAGTATTGAATTACCAAATTTCATGTTTTAGTAACTATGATATTTCCCACCTACACAAAAGTATTGAATTTAAATCCACTCCTTAGGCTTCAATATTGAGATCTATATAATATTCAAGGAAGGGTGATTCATTTGGCCAGATCTACTAGACATTAAAATTTAAAATGGTGGGATTTTTTTCAACTAATGTTAAAATAGTTATTTTTCTATGAAATTTTTTTAGCTATTGGGAAAATTTAGTGTTGTATTAAAAGATATAAATGTAAAATAAAAAGGGTAAATTCTTATATCTATCAACCCAACCAAATACACTTGTGCCAAAAACAAATTATTAACCATAGAAGAAATGTAGCATAATATTGCTATGAATATTGGAAACATAGGAAACCTAACAAAAAAATTTAAAACATAATAAGCTACTTATGCAAATAATTTCAAGGTACACATAATTGTGTCACTAATTCACAATAAAACAAGTAATGACACAAATATTCATAAATCAGCTAGAGCCACAAATCAAATAACTAAATAGAAAATCAAACAATAAAAAACATCTTTTAGGCTATAAACACTATATGAGACAAAGAAAATAATAAAATTCCATGGCCAATATCCTCAATATTGCAGCTGTATTATAACATCAAACAAAAACAATAAACTTCCATATCATAAATTCAAACCATAACTTCTCTCAAATAAATAAATAAAACCTATAAACTCCATACTAGAAAATCTCCAGAAACTAATAAAAAAGAGAAGAAACATTGAGAACAAATTCATATTCCTATCTCTCCATAAAAATTCAAAAATTAATAATCTATATTTCTTACATAATATTTTCTCACAAGAGCTGGTAACTCTGAGTTTCCTTTTTAGGGTGGACTTTCCTACCCCTACCAAGCTTAGTATCATTCCTAGATTATATACAAAATTTTTGACTACATTTTCTTTCAAATATCAAGTTTTTTTTTTAAGGTGTATAAGGAACAATATTTTGATGTTGAATATCATGCTTATATAACTATGAATTTAATTTTCACTAAATCATTTCCACCCCATGATTAGTTCACAATGTCTTAATAATTTCACTCAATTCATTTTCAACCATGGATATAGATTTTTGAAATTTACAAAAGGTTTCGCACTTATTTTTTAGAACATAAATCCAAGATTTTCTAGTAGTAAATAATAATAATAAAAATAGAAACTTCATACATAGGAGGAGTTAGAACTAGACCACATATATTACTATGAATTAACTAAAATTATTCTTTACCACACACAACCTTCACAAACACTTTTATTATTACAACCTTCACAAACACTTTTATTTGAAGAAATAAGAGGTAATCCAAGTAGGGTTCTAAATAACATTTGCACTCATCCATATACAAGAAAAGACACCAAATCCATATACTCTTCACTCATCCATACATATTTTAGATTAGTAGACCGATGAAAATCCTTAGCAGTAAGCTTTTGACTCAAACACTCACTCACACTAGCAATAGAGGGACCTCATACATTACATAGCATATTTACATAGCATATGACAAATATGAGACATTACAAGGCTTATGACATCAACACAAAATAGTGAAAATACAGTTAAATTCATAATATCCTTGCAAAATTAACAATATCCTTGCAAAATTAACAATGTCAGCTCAACAATCCTCTGTCCATACTCTACCATTTATTTCTCTAAATGTCCAAATAACACTGGTATTCTGATCCCTCTAGCACATGATCTCTGCAATACATCACTATGCAATTCAAACTAAAATTGCACCACTCTCTGCATCCTACACTCACCATCAATCTCCACTATTTAATGGCCAGTAAATTTGCATTTAATAATCAACAACCTCTTCTCCTCCACACTTTGATCAGTGGAATCTATTCGCACTACAGCCATTGACACATAGAAATCTATCATATGCACTGATAGTTACACAATTGCACCCCTGTACTTAATAGTGGCAATGTCGTAAGCCCTCGCAGCTTCTTCTTCTGTATCTGTCAAAATCAAAATATACATAGCAATCATTTTCTGCAACATTTGCAAATCACAACCCTAACTCACAATATATTCAAGACAACAAATAGATAAAAAGAAAAATAATGAAAAGCTTACCATAAATTCCCAGGAACATGTCCTTATTGTCATCCACTCGGCGTATCCGTGCCCGCCATTTGCCTCTAAGCCTTTGCAAGTAAACAATGAAAGTCAGGATCAATATAAAATAATATGGAAATGAAACATGAAGATAAGTATCATACATTACATTCAATAGAAATCGATTGCAGCAAATATGATTATAGTTTTTCATGGTTTTGACACATACTTGCTCACTCCACGGTACTTGGAGACCCCTCTAGAGAATGGGGTGCTTTGTCTGTAACAAAAAAATGACAACGAGAAAGGAAATGACATTGAACCTGTCTGTACCTCAAAATTGTCAAATGTAAACATTAAAAGGTTAATTACAGTAAAGATATCGCTACCTCCTTAACATGCCTACAACTTCCTCCCTTGTTTTCTCCTCCATTTCTCTAATCTCGTTTTCATAATTGACAGGCTGCGAGAAAAAGAAATTCTTGTTAATCACAAGTGCAACAGCTCTAATTCCATCCTATTCGTCAAAATATTGAGAGGAGTTTCTATAGAGAAAATTGAATAAAATTCGCCAGGATGAAATGCAATGAGTCATACATGAAAATTCGTTTCAGCAGCTGAACCCCTGAACTTAAGAGCAGCAATATCATAAGATCTCGCTGCCTTTTCAGCCGAATCATATAAACCTAATATTACAGTTACTGGAATTAGATAACTCAGCGCCATGAAATGACAGTAAAAAGAATGAAAGTTTTCATTAATATAGAACCTAAATTTTTGATGTTTCACTAATAGATAACACGAAAAACAGTACTCACCCAAATAGACTGTTATATTGGACCCAGCATAGCAAAGCCGAAGCAATACATGTGACAGACAGACATGCAACTTTTTTAGTACCAAGAAAACCTACAATGGATGTAGCGCCCATAGATTACAGAAAAACATCATTTGAATAAATTGCACAAAGCCATCAAAGTAATCACATTATATATAAAATGCAACCCTAAAAGTGACTCGAAATATCGAGTTTGTACACTGCATTGATTACAGAAAATCATCACTTGAAAAACTTACAGAAAACCATCATAGTAAGCACAAACATATATCTAAACTGAAACCTTAAAAGATTGTCAAAATATCCAATTAAAAACATTAGAATGAATAAATTTAGTAATAGAACATAAGATATCCAATTTCGACCAGGTATAGATTACAGAAAATCTTCCCTCTAAAAAATTACAGAAAGCCATCAAAATAAACAGAGTCTATAATAGATATCCTAAGACCGAGTGAATATAACAATATAACATAAAATGTCCAATTTGGACAACGTATAGATTACAGGAAAACTTCACTTCAAAAAAATGGTAGAAAACCATCGAACTAAGCACAATATATCTAAAATGAAACCCTAAAACGCAGTCGAAATATCGAATAAAAAAAGGTTGGGGGCGAACCTTGTCTACCGATGCGCTTGGCACCTGGTTTTGTGAACGTACCGTCCCATAAATGAGCCACATACCTACCATTCCATCTATTCCTACAACCATACCATTAAAAAAAACGTGAAGAATCAATTTCACTGACTTCGAAACAAAACAAAAATCGAAGGGCTCGAAATAAATTACGTACTTTGTCACCCCACGAAAGGCAAAATTGGTTTCAGCCTCCACTCCCGTAACAACATTTAAATCTGCTGAAAATTCCGCAGGTTCTGAAACTTCAGCAAATTCAGCAGTTCGCTTTCTGTTGTTTACAGAGTTCATTTCCGTTTGAAGAGACAATGAGACTGCATAGCTAGCGGATACTGCGTCAGACTCCATTTTAGGGTTTTCTACCTCCAAACAGCGCTGCACCGAAGCACTAACCCTAGAAAATAATTATGAAAAATTGAGAACTCTTCTTCGGTCTGAAGAATTTCAGAATTAGACAGAGATAGATAGCCACAGAAATATTTGACGAGCAAATACAAACGATACTTAGCGTTGTGAGGAAATAGTTTATATAGCCTTCGGATTTCTTAACTCGTTACTTTCGGAACTTTTGGGGACTTTGCCCCGCGCTCCCATTAATTAAGTGCAAACTGTCATTTAGTTCGTTAATTTATGTAACAAGCTTTTATAATTATTTATTTAATTTTTTAAATAATAAAACTAAATATTTGCCATTTTTGTATGTCCATACTATGCAGTTTTTAAACATTTATGACGTTAGTTAATAAACCTATGCGCACTAAACAATTTTGAATTTCAATCTAAATTTTAAGGAGGGACCATTTGAGTTTAAATTGAAATTATTCGAAGGACCTCCACTATTTTGAATGAGAATCTATCCCCTTTCATTAAGTGCAAGGTGACATAATTTATATAACTAATTTTAATAATTATAGTAATATTTTTTTTTAAATAAAAATAATGAAATGAAACCACTCATATTTTTATTAGCAATAGAGATATCATTGTAATTGGTATTTTAGTCGATGTCTGAATTGATATTTTATTTTTTAAGGAGCATTAAACATAAATCATCTTTATTTTTAAATAATTGATTTATATGTATATAAATTTTCTAATAAATTTTTACTTTTTAATTTAAGTTTTAATAAATTTATATGTTGATGGTATATTTGGTTTTGAGGTCATTTTCAATAATAAATTTTGTTATACTTTTTCATGCTATGTTTATCACATTTGAGGTTGTTACAATTGGCGTATTGGTAAGTGCTATGGTTTCACAATATTGCGAAAGTAGTAACATCACAAATCTTTTAAGTGGTGCAACGTCTTAAAATTTACTTAATGATAAAAATCCTAATCCATAAGGCACACCCAAGAAGGAAATAATATGAAAATCGTAGCTATCATATAAGTACCTTACCCTCTTCAATTTAGACCGACTCTCAACAAACTCAAGGCAAGTATCCCTCCTAGAAATGTTAAAGTTAACTAATGCGACACAAGATCATGGGTCTAAGAATAGGCTTCATAAAATGACACTTTTTGTATTACTTAGGATATAAAAGATGTGATCAATGGAAATAGATATCCATCTCAAATCCATCAACGGTAATGGATTAAAGGTAAATGAAAAGGGGCTCATGGGATCAAGAATAAATATCCTCTTCAAAATTGGTCTATTTCATCAAAGGATTAGGAATAAGATATTAGAACCTAAGGGTAATAATAATATCTTATTTAGTGAAGATTAATAATGTAGACCGAGGACCTATAAGTAGTGGACCTTAAGGGAGAAACTTTCACCAACATGATCAATAATAGATTCATAAACATACCTTATGCCCATTCGACATTCTTAAAATACACAAACAAAGAAAGGAATCAAATGATTATCAAATTAACAAAGGAAGAAGGAGAAGAGTTTCCCCAAAATGTCTTCCCTCCAGTGGTATAATTTCCCTTTCATGGATTGATCTAGTTATCTTTAGAGTACTTGAGCCTTCAAATTCAATATTTATGCACCAAATAAAAAACAAGAAGAAAGATTCAAGTATTAACAACAATGTCCACAAGAAAAGAAAACTTCTAGATTCATCTGCTTCATGAAAGATATGCTAATTAAGCTCCAATGAGTGGAAACTCCAAAAATTCAACCATGAGTAAAAATTAGGAAAGGGTGCTCTTTATATAGGGACCACCTCAACTTCCTTGAAAATAGGAAAATAATATCTTCATATCAAATCCTTAGATATATCCTCATGAGGATTAGTCAATTATATCCTCCAACAAACTATTCAAAATTATATAAAATAAGGGGGTGGCCAACCCATATGTACAACCTTCCAACCAAATTAAACCCAACAAAGTGGGATGTCTTCATCAAAAAGGGAAGAGGATGACACACTAGTCAAACATCTACCCTCAAAAGGCCGCTAAGTGGATAAATCCACCACTAGATTAGTAATGTAGGAAATGAAACCTAACCATACTCCTCTAAGGAGAATATTTATCACTCTAAGGTGAAATATATTAATAAATGATCAGTAGAAGCCCTCAAGTGTGGATGAATCCCCTAAAATTTAATATAATGGTCATATGTGAGGTATCTAATGTTTAACTTCATTCTTAATTCATGTCAATCCCCTTCCCATGTAAAAAAATCCCAAGAATATATACATAAGAAAAATAAAAGTTGTGGTAGCTAAGTAACAAATCCTCCTATGTGTATGTACCATCTAATTATGTAGAAAATGCCTCCAAATGTGTGAACAAGTCAAACACTCTGAGACCTATGATATTCCTTGGAATGAGAGGTCTAGTGCTTTAATAATATCACCCAACTACTTAGGGTAATATGATGAGTACATGTCAAGAGTTGTGAGCTAACTTGAGAGTTGTGAAGATGTAAAATATCATACAGTGCAGCCAATGTAATCCTCAATTATCCAAAAATGTTATGGCACTCCATCAAGGTATATATACATAATCATGAATACTAATCTATCAATCAATGGAGACTAAAGCACTGTATGGTTAAATGTGACGCAATGACAAGAAATCAATACCTCATCAACCTTGAGAAGATCATAATCCATTTCATAAAAGATTCATGGAACCAAGTGAATAGCCTAGTCATCCTATTGTTTTTGTGATTAAAATCACAAACATAGTGAATAAATTCTTCATTATAAGTTTGATGCAAAATGAGGGGTCACAAATAGTTCAAACATAGAAATATGTGCTCACCTAGGGAGCGCATAAGAAACTCAAAATCCCAAAATATACCTATTATAAATTATATCTATCATGAACAAAAAACATGTGTTAAGATGGATCCACCTCAATGTCCCTAAACAACATATTTATCAATCCATCAGATCCATAGCTCAAAACTTGTGTTTGCAAGAAAACACATATGCTATCAGTTCCCATGAAAACAAAATACAAAGTATAATGCTAACATTTTCAACTTGTTCATGCTATTTTAATGCTCTAGGAATTTATTCTTTTTCTACCCTACTATAACATTACAAAATGAGCATGTTAATAGAAATCATAAGTTTAGTGAAACCACCCTAACATCTAATCAATACAATGATTTCTTCCCTTATGTTTTTCCATCACTTAAAACAAGGATACATATAAAGGGAAGTAACTACATGTTGGAATCTACATGAAATGATGGTTAGAATGTAACAAAAAACTATGTGCATGATCAAACTCATTCCAAAAATTCTATTCACCACTGCAAGCCTCCACTATCAAAGCTCAGATATGGCTGGTACACACATCATTACTGTAATAAACCACATCATAAAATACAATATTTTATTTTACAAGATGTTCACTACTTCTCCTAACATCAATGAGTGAGAGATAAGACAAATTATAGCTTTAGAAAAAATATTAATCGTTTATATAGATTTTGTAATACTTTTTTTAGTGGTTATATTTTTGTAGAAAATAACTTATAAAGAAATGTTTGGTACATCATACAATATTTCTCATAAAAAATAACATTTCCACCTAGAGATGCTTGAAAAAAATAATAGCGATATGGAAGGAAGGGTATATGGAATTTTATAGACTTAAAAATATACTATACCATAGAATTTTTAGTCACTAAACTACATCTCCTACCTTAAAATATGTACATAATTTCACCAAGACATGAAGAATAAGATCGTTGTAAAATTTAAACATTTTTAACATCATACATCTACTCCTTCTGTTGGAAAAAAGGTGCATAACTCATATTACAGGGATAAAAGTACCTCAACAAATTTTCTTTACGGACGAGAGAATACATGTATAAAAAAAATTATGCATAAATGTCTTTACAAGTATTTTCAAAAATATGCATCACAAATAGGGATTTTGTTTTAGAAATAATATTTAAAATTTTTAAATTCTCCTTCTTAATGTTATGTTTCCCATAGGATTCAAAATATATAATTTTCACATGAATGCATCACTGTGTTCATCATAAATAGGATCTCCCTAATTTTTCCATCAACCCTACTTCATATAACGATAAAAATACTGAAAGGTAACATCCATAACGCTATGCCTTAGGGTACTATTCTCTTCATCAAATGTGGGATATATAACTTTTCCACTGAACCATTATTTAGGTTATTTCTTCAATATTATCCCTTTCAATATTGGAAAATGAAAGATAATAAAATTCGAAAATTTGAGAAGCTTCAAATCATACCAAACCTGTAATTCGGCTGGAGTAGAAAAAAATTCATCAGACTATCACCTTCAAGGAAGATATAAAGGTCCTAAATGGGATAAAAAATTGATTCTTCAATAATTACTTCTTCATGTTCTTGCTATTAAATGTAAATTTTAGAAGATTATTAATCATTGTTTTTGCAAGTGGAAGTGCAAGAATATATTCCATGTATTCATCAACTTGAAGAGTGAGATTGGGGAGCTTCTTCAATAAGATTACTTCACACCATAAATTTTTTTGGTCCTTGCAATAATGGACATACATTTATAATGATAATTAAGGCTCAATTACCTGCAAAATGCATCAAATAAATTGTAAAGGACTATATTTATTCTTTACCAATATGTTCAAGCTATCCCTTTATCTTAATTTTAAGACTACATGAAAACAATCTCATCAAAATATCTTCATGAATAATATCAAAGCATAAAATTAATTCTATGAAGGATCAGATGTTTAATATGATCAAATCATCATGTCCACCAAAATTTAGAATTCACCACCCATATACACTTGGCTTCTCTGGAGCGAGCAAAAGGATATTTGTGAAATTAGTAATAAACTAGTCAACCATGAGTGTAATTTTATTTTATTTTTACTTCTAGATCTTCAATGTAAGTAAAATAATGTGATGAATAATGATCATGCCCAATACCAATATCAAGAGTGTAGTCCTAAAGATGAAATTCTTCAGGATATTTTCAAGTTTGATTGATGTGTGCAGTTATACGACCAATAATGTCTTTACAATATGTAAGATGTAAGGAATTTGTCCCTTTATGGATTGTCCATGTGAGAAGGGATCTCCAATAAATCATAGTCACAAAAATTTCATGGAGCATCCTCTTAGAAATTGATGGGAAATAGACTTTTCGAAGAAAAATTTCCAAAACTTTACCTCTCAAATTGTACTTAATGGTAAAATATATAATTCAGAAGGAATAACCCAAAAGGAAACTACTTGAATAGTCACCACTATCACTTAAGCAACATACCCTCTCTACTTTATATTGGCTTGTTAGAACATTGTGACATGAGTAAACATATTAATGATATTATATATAAAAATCATACTATACTATCCTCATATCCATATAAAAATAAAATTTAATGGCATTAGGAAATATAGATGAAAAATAATAGTACACTAGATATACATGGTAAAACAACAATATGTGAAAAAATCCATTGAAAGGTATAGTTTTTGTTATTCAGAGCAGCTCTACAAATGCATTACCCTTCACAATCGTAATAAATTTTCCTTATTTTGGATATGATCTATAGGTTTGTCTTACCTCTATTATATTCTAAGACATATGGAGGAAATACATGCCAATGATATTAGTGGGATAAATGTAATTTCACCTCTTCATACAATAAATGATAAGAAGAGTATTTTAGTTTATGATGAATGTTAAATAAATATTTCACATAAGATAAAAACTTATCCTAACATAATATTAGACATTATTACCTTCCAAAGTGGCATATTCCAACACTCCCTTTTGATGATGATTAGAGAGAAGGAAGACTTATGGAAGAAGATGGCATTACATAAACACTCCCCTTTGATGAAAATTTTCCACATTCCCAAAATGATAGTCACATAAACTTCATCTCTATCATGGATTTAGTGAATATTTATGTTTCTTGTTTCTCCATGGGACAATACTCCAAATAAATTATAACATTCACAAAAATATCTTTAACGTAGTGAGTATCAAGATAAATGTCTTCAGTTTTGGAGTGATACATTGGATTTTAGGAAAGTTGAATTTAACTTTTATTTTCACATATTAACTCTATAAATTATTTATGAACTAATTTGATATCAATAAAAAAACACTATAAATAAATTTATTATCTAGCTACTTCCTTATCTACCCTCTACTTTTCTTGCTAAGGAGAGAAAAAATAGATTTCAAATTATTACTAAACCATAAAATTGGATGTGAAAT
Organism: Pinus albicaulis; assembly: GCA_034641835.2. Taxonomy (NCBI): domain Eukaryota; kingdom Viridiplantae; phylum Streptophyta; class Pinopsida; order Pinales; family Pinaceae; genus Pinus; species Pinus albicaulis. The sequence continues at coordinate 37,412 of JAXQQM020070961.1, read as the reverse complement.
AAAATGAAATGTATACCATACAATAGTTTTTCTATATGTATCACCACCTATTTAATTACAATGTTTATGACTAAGAAGGTAAAGTGTATCCCTACTCAAATATAAAACATCATAATTCGAAATCCCCCCTAAATATATGAAAATTATCTTTGTCATCTATGAATGTATTTCATGAGGATTGTGCAAAAACGTTCAGACCATACTAAAATAAAAGGATATATTAGGACTTATGTGTGTCAAGTATATCAAACTTCACACAAGTTGATAGTAAAGTGTACCATCAATAAGAGTAGTATTACCAATAGCTAAATTTACACTAAAGAAAATGGCATTGGTGAAGGCTTATAATAACCCATATTGAGCTGAAAAAGTAAATATTCGACATAATTATGCTATGAAATAAATATGCTGTTGGGGTCCTGTGATTTGGCATATTAGCATACCAAATGACAAGGCGACATCAGAACCACTTGGGAATCCTAGGATCTAGCCCTCCTGGATTCAGAGAGGGATCTCTCTATATGTGTTTTCAAAGGACATATCTTTGAGGCTTATGATATGATGTTAGGCTAGTTATGAAGAACAAGGGGTTTGTTTGTTTTTGGTTGGAAATCATTAAATGAGAAGGTCATGTGAAGTGAAGGAGGAAATAAGTAGAAGGATGTTTCAGCATGGGAAGATAGGTCAAGAAACAGTGCTAAACCGTTGGGCTATGTAGTCATAAAAGGGTTTACTTGCACAACAACTATTCAAGGGTTTCCATAGGGCAAGTCATCTATATCAGAAGATATTTTAAGTTTAGTTTGTGATATGGAACATTAAAAAGTGTGATGAAAGAAGAAAAGCTAAGAAAACCAAGGGCAACCTAATATCAGGTAAGGAATTTTAACCTAGCCTACTTTTGGCATACATTGAATGGTAAAACATAAAAAGTAGCCTAAGATAAAGTAAGGACTTTGAACTTATCCTTCTTTTGGCATACTCTTAAGGAAAACATTTAAGATAAACATAAAAAGTAACCTAAGATTAGGTAAGGACTTTGAACCTATCTTGCTTTTGGATTTTTTTCAAGGGATCTTTTCAAAGCAGTTGTTGGCGGGAAAACTAGAGGATAGGGCTAACCATAGACTTCCCTAGTTCCTAACTCTACTTAGCAAACCTTTCAAGAACGTTCAAGAACAGAATCTCAAGTTCTACTCAGCAAGACATGGACTCACGAACATTCCTTGACCAGTTATACTCTATTGAAATAATTCCCAGACACACATTTAGAAGAAAACATAAAGATAAAGATTTATCAATGAGAGCTAGGGTACTTTGCAGTAAATCCTACTCTATATTTGTTGTTCTTTATCAGAGAAAATGGACAGTATGGAAACATAAGGAAAATAAAAATTACAGTAATAAAAGCATCACCAATGATTTAGATCAGGATCCAGTGACTCTGATTGTCTATTGATGTGCAAAACCAGTTACCTACTTTGAGTCCAATAGCTTTTACAGTCTGATACTTCTCTTCCCAGCCTACTATATTACAACTACTCAGTAACTCTTACTCAATAACATTTCAAACAATGAAAAATTTTCCAACCATTTATAATGAATCTTCAATGAGTACTTATAGGTGAATGAGGAGGAGTGCTACATAGATGGTAATAAATATTAATTAAGACAGAGTGGGAGAGGTATTCGAATGCCCATTCTGCTTAATGACCACTATATTAACTGATTGTACCATTCTGGTAGTTTTTCCTATTTCGATGCATATCTGGTAGGCTAGTAATAACTCCGAAGTGTGTTTTTTGAATATATCTTGGTCTGAAGTACCCTGTTTGACCTCTCTGACAAGTAAACTGTCATTTTTTTTGGGTTTTGTAGCCCCATGACCGTGCAATAACTGTTCTGTCAGTTTTAAAGAGTTTTTTCCATCAGGATGGCTGTCACGGTGTCTTTGAAAGGAGAAGTACACTACATGTGTCTTTACGGGTCTCTGAGAAGTAATTGGCCTCGCTGATGTGTCCTTTGGAGGTGGTCTTTTGCTGATCTGTAAGATTGTGATGCTGTAAACACTGATTTATGATTTGATATGTGCTTTTAGTCTTCATTAGACCTTCATGTTGTCTTCGGTCTTTATCTGATTGTTGTGTACAAGTGACTATGCTAGAGGGTTTGATTAGAAGTTGATATCATGATTTATCGACTAAAACGTGGAACTCACCCCCTTTATCCCTTTTTCTGGATTATTTAGGCCACAAATGATCGTCACCCTCTTCCCTACAACTGGATTTCTGATGTGGGACGGCTTTATAACTTAACTGCCATTAAACTTGCAACACAGACAAACTAGCTATAAAATCCTGCGTTTTTTGGGTTTAACTGCTTCAAAAAGCTCGGCGAGGGGTTATGGAGCAGTGAGGAGGAAAGATGCATGCAACGAGGAAAGGTTTCATGGTGCAAAACCATGAAAACTAGGGTTAAAACTGAGTCTGGTGCGAAGAACTGGAAAAGTGGTTTTGGGGAATACCAGAGGTGGTATTCGTACGGGGAAAAGGAAGTAAATGGTATTGGGAAAAATGAACGTGGCCCAGGTGGATGGGTGATGCATGTCCCTTGAAAACCACCCATTTCACGTTCAAAGTGCACGGAGGGGAATGGGGAGAAAAATGGACGCAAAACGAGATCTAGGCCATTAAATATGGGGGGTGTAGATCTACGATTGAGAATGAGAGCGGGAGGAGATGGTGGGGCTAGGCTAATGCGTGCTCCCGAAAAAAAATTTCCTTTTTTGCATTGAAAACGGTTTTGGACAGCTACAGAGACACGGGTGCGAAGATCACTAGGGGTCGTTGCATCTGGGGGGGGCCAGGTCAACGGTGGAGATTTGAAGGAAACAAGGTGGAAAGGCCCAGCGTGATTGGGTGGGACCGGAGGGATCATAGGGAATAATAGAAGAAAAATGCATAGCAGGGGCACTTAAGGGCACAGAGATGTTTGCGGGCTGGGTGCCTCCGCAGTGAGCCTGAGCTGCTGGATCGGGATAATGATTGGGCGGTGGAGATTTCATCGGAGGATCAACAATCAGTGGTGAAGAGGGTCCGGGAAGGAGGAATTGAGAAGTTGCGATGGTTGATGGCTGAAGGGGGACACAAGTGCAATGGACGGAGGACCATTGGATTAGGAAAATGATCAACGGTTAGGATTTCATCGGCGAGAGATGGATATCAGGAGCGAGGAAAGCACACCACGGAAATGCGATGGAGCGCGGACCATCCAATCTATATTAGATCAATGGTGGAGGTTAAAGCAGCGCGTCGGCCATCGGGGGAAGAAAATGTAAGGGTAAAGAGGAAATGGAGAAATATGTCGATGCGATGTAGCACGGACCGTCGGATCTAGTGGAGATCGACGGCATAGATTACATCAGGACTTTAGCCATCGGTAGAGAAAAAGAGTGCGGGCGTGACCCTTTACGGTTTGCGATGGAGCCTAGACTGTCAGATTGTTGCGGTCAACGGCTGAGATATGCTCAGCGGCGAAACCATCGCGCAGGGGAAATAATGAAAAAATAAAGGAAAAATGGGTAGAGCGAAGTCCAATAGCACAAAAGTGGCTAAAGACTTGACCCAACGGTCGCGGGAACCGGTTACATGGAAGGAGGGGCTTAAGTTTGACTTAATGAAAAAAGTGATTTTTTAGGCCGAAAAGAGGTTTTTTAATGTTTTTTAAAGGTTCCAATAGACATTAAGAAGGGATTAAAACCAAATAAAAGGGATTCATATGGTTTTAAAGGAAATTTGGAGGAAGTGGGGGATTTTTTCACAGGAAAATATGAATGGAAGAGGGGTTCAAAGTAGTTTTTTTCAAGGCAACAACAGGGCTTTGTCAAGATATCAGTGAGATGGATCCTTTTGGCTAAATGGGCCCAACAAGGCTTCAATAAGTCACAAATTTGCTTCAAATTTGTTTCTTGAAGACTAATCGACCTGTTTTAGCCATCATAGTATATGAAAAAATTATAGATGGCTAACAGCGGATCCACGTGGGGATGGCAGCTCCTTAGAGGTGTCAAGAACCTCATAAATTTTATCTCTGGAATGTCGATCAATGCCCTGCATTTTGAAAACCCTCTTTCTTCTTTGATCATGCTACTTGAAAATATGATCAGTATTTATCATAACCAGATGATTTCTCCAAAACATTCTACCTACACAACCTAATTTCCTAACATTTTTCTTCAGTGGGGTGCACTTGGACTTGCAAACCCTTTGACATTAATATTTTATTCTTTTATTGAAAGCAAGAAAATAATATAAAACTACCCTTATAACTTCCATGAGTCTAGATTAGACAGTTGAACTCATCAGATTCTCTACCTAACTACTATCTGTCAGGATTAAGCTGTCTGACCGATTTCATTCTCTATATTCTAAAACAGAAATTGAAAACACATCCAAACCAGGATTAAGCTGTCTGATTTTCTGTAGTGTCCATGGGAAAAGGAACCAGCTGTTCATAGACTTATTTGCAGAAAATTAAAACAAAATTGTGAAGGCTTAAGATCTGAAAACAATGAGAGTCCTTCCTTCTTTCTTTCAACTCTAATTTGGATCCCTTTGAGTTGTCTTCTTCTTCTTTACCTAGTTCACGTTTTCAGCATGTTAGAACTAGTCTTCTTTGTATCTTTGGCTCAGGTTTTGATCTGACTAGAGCCATTCTCTTTTTTTGATTCTTTGGGTCATATTTTGAGCATGTTTGAACCATTCCCTTCTATCCTAATCTATTCTACTGATAAGTCAAGATTAAATTGTTTGGAAAATCTGATTCACTAACCTATCAGTAGTAATTTGAAATCTATCTAGTCATGATTAGGTTGTATGGATAAATAGAAGTTCTCTTTCAAGTAGTGGCATTTAGGATTGCACACTTTCAGACTTTCTTTCTTTTTTGGTATGGGGTTGTACCTTTCTTCTTTGATATTTGCCCTCTTTTCTCTTTTCTATTGTTTTTTTATTTTTCTTTTTTCTATATTTTTTGTATTTTTCTCTTTTCAAAACAAAGCAAAGCAATGATATTTACAATGAAGAATGAAATCTTTGAACAAAGGTTTCAACAGAAATAATGTTTGAGCATCCGCCATTGAGAGGACCCCCAAATAGGTCTGTACCATCCATATCTTGTAGAAAAAATGCATTATTACCAATGGCAAATTGAATGATGTAAGGACCTTGCCATAAATTGTCAAACTTGCCATGTTTTCCCTTATCTTCTCTCCTCAAATCCCACTTGAGTACTTTGTCACCAATTTTTAAATTACTTGCCTTTGTCCTCTTATCAAACAAATTTTTGATATTCTCTTTTATTTTTTGAGCTTTGTTATAAACTTCTTCCCTGGTTTGCTGAATATGTATGCTCTGATTTATCCTTCTCATCATGCTATCTTCTTCTGACTGTATTTCTTGGACCAAATTAATCACTAACACTCCTAAACTAGTGGGAGAAACTACATATGTTCCATAAACCAGCTGGTAGGGAGAAATTCTAATTGATTTCTTCGTTGTTAATCTATCAGCCCATAAATCATGCACCAACTTGTTGTGCCATGACCTCTGATTTTATTCCAACATCTTATTTATTATGTTTATCAGGCTCTTATTGGAAGATTCTGCCAGCCCATTTCCTTGAGGGTAATAAGCTGTGGAATGACCAAGCACAATCTGATATCTGTGAAAGAATTCAACCATCTTCTTACAACCAAATGCAGCAGCATTTTCAGTGATAATTTTCCTAGGACAATCAAATCTAGACACGATATGATCTTCAAGGAATTTTATGATTACTGAGTCTGTGGCATTCCTAGAGGTGATGGATTATATCCATTTGGTGAAATAATCAGTGGCTATGAGTATCCATTTATATTAGGCAGATGAGGCAGGAGGGATTTCCCCAATGAAGTCTAGGCCCCACTGTTGAAGTAGTTTTCTCTTGCCTTCAAAGATTTGGCATTTGTGGCAGGCAACTATCATTTTGTGGACATATTGAAAGAGGTTGGGCCAGTAATAGCCAGCTCTAAGGATTATATTAGTAGTGGTTTTCCAATTGAGGTGGCCTCCACATTCTCCTTCATGAAACTCATGCTTGATCCTATCTGCATCATTCTCAGGCAAACATCTAAGAAATAATCCACTAGCATTTTTCCAATATAAACATTTATCTAAAATGTAGTAATTAACAACTTTCAACTTTAAAAATCTTTCCTTTGTTTTAGACAGGAGGGGCATTGAAATTAGTAAGCACATACAAAATATCAACATACCAAGATGAATTAAGGAAATGATATTCAATAAGAGGAGTTTCCAACTCTTCCTGTTCATCTACTGCATCTATCATCTTTATATCAAGTGCTTACAAGTTAGATTCAACAATTAATTGTGCTAGGCCTTGACCCTTGATGAGTTTAGTGGGTTTAATTTGCAAATCATATTCCAATATCACAACAATCCACTTTCCTCTTTTGCCATCAGGGTCTTGTCACAAAATATCTTTTATCACTATATGAGGTACAAATGCAATAATGTGAGAGTGTAAGATATAAAATCTGAAATCCTTTAAGGTTTTGACCAAAGAATAGGCCTATTTTTCCATGATATTGTATCTCAGAGGTGCATCTCTTGATTTTTCTGTAATAGGACAACAGCCATAGTATGTTCTGATGAAAAGGAAAATATGAGGAAGTCCTTAGTGAAATCGGGACTGATAAGGATTGGTGCTTGGGTGAGTATTGTTGGAAATGTTTTGATTGATGGCAAAGGAGGTAGCAGATGCAGAGACAGGAACAATAACAAAGAGACAAAGACAAACAATGGAGGTAGCAAAGAGGAAATGAATATAAAGGAGAAAGGCAGAGGCAGAGGAAGCAAAGACGGAGACAGAGCTGTTATCACCGTAGTAGAGGCAGAGGCAGAGTGACAGAAGTGGCAGAGCCACAGTTGTTATTCCAAGAATATATATATATATATATATATATATATTTCGAGAATCTTTTGTACAGCCGGGCGTTACACATAACATTCCGGGCATTATATTCAAATGTGCAGTGGAATGCAATGAGATTGGATATGCTTTGAATCAGTTGGCATTCACTGTTTGAATTATGTTTGAAATTATCCCCATTTTTTAACAGAGCACTTGTATTCGATTGACATGGAGAGTGTATTTATGGTATAACTGTGCATTATATATATGGCACGACTGTGTTGAAATGCCAGAGACCAAGGCCACTTATAATGGAGTGGAACCATAGTCGTAAATTCATTCGAATAATCCCTGTGAATTTAACCCCACTCATAGAAGAACCCTGCGTGAAACCGTGGTCACTTAACTCTGTTTTATGATAATAGAATTCCCGCTTTATAGAAAGAAATAAATTTTTTTTTTCGTGTTAATTGAATTACTCAACCGGAAATTAAACCTGAAGTTAATAAACGAGAATTTACATAGGAGAGCACAAACCAGATGTACAACCACGGTCAATCACTGTAGCAAAACCGCGAGCGGGTTTACAAGGTGGGTTGCCCCTCTTTGCACTGCTTTACGTGAGTAAGCGGTAATTTTTGGTTGGGCAGCGAATCCACAGGATTTTTGACACGTGGCATAGGCGAGGTTGGAAAACCGCCCGTTAAAGTTCGTCCATCGCTCATTATCATTCGCGCATGTTGGTCGAGCGCAATCCGTTGGATTGCATGAGGTAAGGGATCATGGTAACAACCGTCAGATGGGCGCATGAATTAACAAAGGTGCAGTGCATGCGGTTGATTGGTTATTGATTGCATGTGTGAGGCCCAATCAAACATGTATTAAGGTTTATGGGTTTAATCCAAAGTTGGGATTATATGCGATGATATATATAAGCGACGGTTAACCTTTTATTAAAGTCAGTATATATGTATGAGTGAATGTGCATATATGGAAACATTCGAATGACTGTGTGAATATTCATATGACGTCGTTGAGTTATACACAAGCGCATAATAATCAAGGTATGGTCTGGCATAACGTTGGGTTGCGACTCTACTGCTAACTATAGTGAGGAATATATGCATTGATATAGAGCGCATAACATAAGGGACTTGGGATTAATATCTCAAATCTCAGAGATTTGAGATATTAACACTCTCAGATTTAAATTTAATTGAATTTTCCAGCGTGGAATTAAAGAGAAGTGTGAGATTGTCCGGACTTGGGAAATTATTGGGCATGAAACTTGAATGCAACTATGGAAAAGGAAAAGAAGAGGAAAGCATGCAGAGATGAAAGTTCGGTGAACAAGAATATGTACAGGAATGAGTTGGATAGGTGAATAAGCACAGAAAAAAAGGAATATGCAGATGAAAGTGAACAAAGTGTATGCAGAACAGGTTCTTAATGGCAGCAGAAAAAGACAAATCCAGTAAAGCCAAAATCCAGAGAAGGAGCTGAGTGAAATTGAAATGTGTAATTAAAAATGTGAATGTAAATGTTGTAATTATTTTTATTGTGTGTGATGCAAAGGCAAGTATCCTAATCAAAAGGAAAAATCCCATTGTAGCATGGAAATTTGTACATATTGTAGTAATTCTAAAAAATTAGTTGGAAAAAGGAATAAGAAGATAGAAGACAAAGAGTCATGACTGTTCACTCCAAATTCCTTGTGAAATATAAACAGTCATGTGAGAATTTCCATATATAATATCAATTTAATAAGCTCAAAGAGATAGAGAGAGAAAATATAGAGAATGCAAAATATAGAAGAATAAAGAAGAGAAGATTAAGAGAAGAAGAGCAGATACAGAACAGAGCTAATATCTAGAGTAAATCAGAAAACATTCAGTTTGATAAATTGAGGAAGTTGGAGCTTCCCTATCAAGTTGTAGCTTGATAGCTATTAGTTGTAGCTGACTGAGGTTGGAGCCTCCTGTAGGTTGGTGCCTGCAGAAAATTGAAGGGAGTTGGTGCTTCCTTGCAAGTTGTAGCTTGCAGAATTGAGGTTGGAGCCTCCTGTAGGTTGGTGCCTGCAGAAAAATAGTGGTTAGAAGGAGTTGGAGCTTGCCTTTGCATAAAAACAATAATAAGATGTGGTTTTCTCCCTTTATGGGTTTCCATTCATAGCTAGTGTCTCTGTGCATGATATTTATGTGTTGATCTGAATTATATCATCTTCTTAATACCTGCTGCTCTCATATTAAGTCTACTGTTATATTATATTAATTCTTGCTTCTTACATTCTAATATTACTCATATATTAAATTGGATATGAAATGAAGGTATAAATAAGTTTAATGAAAAGTTTTAAAAGGTTCAGGAATGTGTTAAACTGATTGACCCCCCCTCTCAGTTTAACTAAAGGTGCAACAATTGGTATCAGAGCAGGTTCCTTTGTTCAAGTCTAACAACTTAAAGGAGATCCTAGGTTCCCAAGATGGCTAGTAAAGGAGGATGCTCAACCAATAAAGCCCCTTTCTTCACTGGTGAAAATTATGCTTTCTAGAAAATTAGAATGAGAACATACATAATGTCTCTAGGAATAGAAGTCTGGGCTGCTGTGGAATTAGGATATGCCCCAAAGGCAACTGACACAGAAAAAGAAACAAAACAAGATTTTGTGGCTAATGAAAAAGCCATGAATGCCATCCTGAATGGATTATGTGAAGCAGATTTTATTAAAGTAATGCACAAAGACACTGCCAAAGATATATGGGATACTCTTGAGAACATACATGAGGGAGACAAGAAAGTAAAGACTGCCAAACTTCAAGTCTATAGAGCCTAGTTTGATAACTTAAAAATGAATGATGATGAAGACATTGCCAGTTTCTTTCTAAAAGCTGCAGAAATGATTAACAATATGAAAGCTCTTGGAGAAAAATGCCAGAAAGTATAATTGTGCAAAATATTCTAAGATCTCTTCCATCCAGGTTTAATTCAAAGGTGTCTGCAATAGAAGAAACAACTGATTGGGAGACCTTGACCATGAACCAGCTACTTGGAAATCTAACAGCCTATGAAATGAGGCTCCCATAGAAGAAGACAAGTACGAGGGAGGCAGCTTTTAAATCAGAAAAGAAGAAAGAAGAAGAGGGAGACATATGCTCTTGCTCAAATGAAGAAGAGGCAAAATTTGTCAAGAAATTGGATAGAGGATCAGGTAAATACAAAGGTAAACATCCTTTTGAATGCTTCAACTGTGGAAAAGTTGGACACTATGCTGCTAAGTGTCCCCACAAGAAAGTAAGGAATCAGCCTCAAGAGTCAGAGCGAAATAAATCAAAGAACTGGTAGAAAGGAAAGAAGTTCAGCAGAAAATCCTTCTACGCTCAACAAGACAGCAATACATCTGAAGATTCAGATGAACCCTCAAGTGAAGAAGGAACATCCGAATTCTTATTGATGGCCATATAAGAACTTGAAGGACTCCTGCTAGAAGATGAAGAAGAAGAAGGGGAAGTCAACCTTGAGGGGGAGCTAAGAAGTGCTCTGGAAGAGATTGATAGACTTAAACTGAAATGCAGAAAACAAAAGGACATTCTCCTCAAGTATGTATGAGAAGAACAGAATTCAGAAGTCTTAAAGCAGCTAAAGATAAAGCTTGAAGAAGCCAAAAATATAGAGGACATGTTACTTAAGAAAATCAAGGAGAAATCTCAAGAACAAGAGAAGTTGGAAGAAGAAGTAGTATGTCTCAGGAAGAAATTAGAAAATTCTCAAAGGAAAGTGGCCATAAATTCTTCTCAAACAACAAGCTCTAGTAAGTTGAATGAAATTCTGGGTGCTCAAAGATCTCTCATGATAAAAACTGGAATAGGCTATGAAGGAGAATCAAGTGAAGGCAAAGAAAAGGTTGACAGAGAGATTATTTTTGTAAAAGCCAAGAAGAATGATGAAGCAGCTAAAGCAATTCCTACAAAACAAGAAACCTGTAAGGAGAAAGATAGAGATCAGAAGAAACCTCTAGTAACAAAGAATGCAATAAATATTAAGACAACAGAAAAAGAATCATATGCCTCTGAATATGTCAAATTCGGAAGCCACCAAAGGAAATTCTTCCCTCCTATGAAGAATGCCACCTATTATGTTTGCCACAAGCTGGGACACATTTTTGCATATTGCCATACAAGGAGGAGTAATTCAAACCAGAAAAAGATGCAAACATTGAAAGGCTGCCTCAAGCAAACAAATGGAAAAGACAACCTTACATCAAGTATGCAAATAGTTTCTATGGTTACTGTTTCTATTGTAAGGAATTTGGTCATAAAATTATTGAATGTAGAAAGTATGGAAAAAGATTGATGTTCAACACCTCAAGGAGGTTCATGAATCAAAGAAATTTTGTTCATACTCACAATACTGCAAAAACTATGATCAAATGCTTTATATGCAATCAAGTTGGACATATTCCTTCCAAATGTCCTCTGAAAGGATGTGATTCATCAACTCACAAAAGATACCAAACAAAAGGATGCCTCCAGTGGATAAAGAAGGAGAATAAATGTGACCTGGCCCTAACTGCTCAAGACCTGAAAAGCCAGTGGTACCTGGACAGTGGCTGCTCAAAACATATGACTGGAGACAAAAGCAAGTTTATAACTCTTGATGAAAAGAAATATGGCAATGTTACTTTTGGCAATGATAAATCAGCTAAGATCAAGGGAAAAGGCTCAGTCAGCATAGATAATGGCAGAGGAAAGGCCCAAGATGTACTATTTGTAGATGGGCTGAAAGAAAATTTACTGAGTGTCAGTCAGATGTGTGACAAAGGCTGTGAAGTTCTCTTTAGAGCACAAGATTGTGAAGTCAGATCAAGCACAACAGGAAAGACTCTTCTCAAAGGTGTTCGAACAGAGAGTAATGTTTACATAGTAAAAGAGGAGGATGAAGCCTGCCATCTTAGCAAACTTGAGGAGTCATGGTTATGGCATAGGAGATTGGGACATCTCAGCTTCGACCATATCATCAGACTGAGCAAGAAGAAAGCTGTCAGAGATATGCCAGAAATAAAAAGGCCTTCAAATACCATATGTAAATCTTGTCAATTGGGGAAACAGACTCGCACATCCTTTAGATCTAAAGATGAGCTATCAACAAGAAGACCACTCCAACTTGTGCACATGGACCTGTGTGGACCTAATAGAACTAAGACACCAAGTGGAGAATCCTACTTCATGTTGATAATAGATGATTTCTCCAGAATGACATGGGTTGCTTTTCTCAAGAACAAATCAGAAGCACTGGAAAAGTTTAAGATATTCAAAGCATTAGCAGAAAATCAAACTGGATGCAAGCTAAAATGTATCATATCAGATAGAGGAGGAGAATTCACAGATTATGACTTTGCAGACCTATGTAATGAACATGGAATAAGGCAATAATTTACGATTGCAGGGACACCTCAGCAGAATGGAGTAGCAGAGAGACAAAACAGGTCTGTACAACAAATGGCCAAAGCTATGATGCAAGAGAGTAACATTACTCAAACCTTTTGGGCAGAAGCTGTACACACAGCAGTACATATTCTAAACAAAGCTCATTTAAGACCTAACAGTGATAAGACACCTTATTAGCTATGGCATGGTAAACCTGCATCAATCAAGCACTTTAGAGTCTTTGGAAGCAAGTGCTACATAAAGAATAATGATGAAAATCTGGGGAAGTTTGATGCAAGAGCAGATGAAGGAATACTATTAGGATATGCATCCAAGAGTAAAGGATATAGATGCTACAACAAGACTCTTCGAAAAATTGTAGAAAGTATTGATGTAAGATTTTATGAAGAACTTCCAAACAAGACAAGAGATATAGATTGCAGCATCCATCCTAAAAATCATGAAGAAGAGGACCAAGATGATGAAGAAACAAGAAAAACATCAGAAAATGTTTAAGTAAACTCAAAAACCCCCTCAAGATACACTCAAAAGAACCATCCAGAAGATCAAATCATAGGAGACAAGAGTGTAGGAGTGCAAAAAAGAAGGAAGCTAACTAAATAGATAGAAGACGTATACATAGCAATGTTATCACAAATAGAGCCAAAGAAGTTTGAAGAAGCCAACAAGGACAAGTATTGGGTAAAAGCAATGAATGAAGAATTGGACCAAATTGAGAAGAACAATACCTGGGAACTAGTTCCTAGACCAATTGAGAAGAATATCATTGGTTCAAAATGGGTATTCAAAAACAAAATGAATGAGAAAGGACAAGTAATCAGGAATAAAGCCAGGCTGGTCTGCAAAGGATACTCACAAATTGAAGGACTTGATTATGAAGAAACATTTGCCCCTGTAGCCAGAATGGAAGCTATCAGAATGTTCCTGGCATTTGCATGCTACCAAGACTTCAAGGTATATCAAATGGATGTAAAGTCTGCTTTTCTTAATGGAAATCTAGAAGAAGAAGTGTACATGGAACAACCAGAAGGCTTCTCATTGACAAACAAAGAAGACTGTGTATGCAGACTGAAGAAGGCCCTATATGGATTGAAACAAGCTCCTCGTGCTTAGTACTCAATACTGGATAAATATTTGCAAAAACAGGGTTTTAAGAGAGGTGGAGTAGACAGCAATCTATACATAAAGGTACATCAAAATGAACTTCTGATTGTTGTAGTGTATGTTGATGACATTATGTTTAGAAGCAACAAAGATGAACTAGCAAAAGGGTTTTCTTATGAGATGAAAACAGAGTTTGAAATGTCTATGATTGGAGAGCTCAGTTTCTACTTGGGACTAAAAATTTGACAAAAGAACACAGGAACCTTCATCTCTCAGGAAAAATACTTAAAAGAGATGCTCAAAAAATTCAAAATGGAGGACTGCAAACCTGTGACAACACCCATGATCACGGGATGTAAGCTGTGTGCTGATGATGGGACTATAGATGTAGATAAAAAACTCTACAGATCCATGATAGGAAGCCTGTTGTATTTGATAGCATCAAGACCAGACATCATGCTAGCAGTAGGACTAGTGGCAAGATATGAAGCAACACCTAAACAAAACCATCTTCTGGCAGTAAAAAGAATACTCAGATATCTACAAGGAATAACACAGTATGGACTTTGGTATCCTAAAGGCAAAAGCTTCACTTTAACAGCACACACAGATGCAGATTGGGCCAGTTTTGTTGATGATAGGAAAAGTACAAGCGGCGGTGCTTTCTATCTAGGAGAAAGTCTGGTGGCATGGTTAAGCAAGAAACAAACATCCATCTCTATGTCTACAGCTAAAGCAGAATATATAGCAGCAACAACATGTTGTACACAAGTCATGTGGATGAAGCAAACTCTTCAAGACATGAAGGTAAGCATTGATGAACCTATCTCAATCAAATGTGATAATACAAGTGCTATAAGTATATCTAAAAATCCTCTACTTCACTCAAAAACTAAACATATTCCAATCAAGTATCATTTCCTCCGAGAACAAGTGGCTCAGAAGATAGTAAAGATGGAATATGTACCAACAAAATAACAGACAGTAGATATATTTACCAAACCTCTTGCTAGAGAACCATTTCAATATTTGAGAGATAAACTAGGAGTAGTATCTGCAGATGCTACTCTCTGATATAAAGAGAAAACACAATTTCAGGGGAGAACAAAAACGAAAATATCATTCCAGGAGGAGAAGAGACAACAAGGAAAGAATGAATCAGGTCCTCAGGATCAAAGGATTAAGGAAAAATAACACCAAGTTTTTATCCTAGAGCTATCTACATTATTGTTGAGGAGGTAAATCCCCTCTGCGGACAGAGGCGATCCCTACTAGCCCAGCAGGGGTCTAGCAACAATCACAAAATGTTACGACGCAAGTTCCTAGTTACGAATGAAAAGACCAAAGATGGAGGCCTACCTGGAATCTGATGCTATGATCTGAAGAAGAGAGCATTCCCGTTCCTCAGCCTCGGCAGATCACGATCCTCCACGATCTCCGTGGATGGACACCTGCACATGCAAGAAACAAACAGATATAAGCATAAAATCCAGCATATGCAACTAAATATCAGTCAGAAAGGATATTACTCATATTAACATAATTGAAAACAGAGTGGAACCATAATCATAATCATTCATTAAATAATGATCGAAAGAGATTACAACCAAAGTTCTGATGTCGTGGTCTCCTTCGGATGGGTCCCCAGTCGTTCACGTCTCGCAAAGCTCGCCAGGGAAAGGGAAAACCTCTCCTGAGTCTCTCGACGATAGTCTCCTTACTTGAATGGGCCTTAAGGGAAGAAAGAGGGCTCTTCCAGAACAAAGGCTCTTGGGAATTTGGAGATTCAAAGCTTAGGCACTTCAAGACTAGCTTGCTATGGGATTGAGAAGGCTTTTATAGATGGGGAAGGAGGGAGTTGGGATCCCTATTATTGTGGGATTGGCCCTATCAACAAGGAAGGTTCCATGGGAGGTGGCAAACTACTTCCCTTCCATAGAACTTCCGCAGCCAAACCTCCCAACTCAAGATAGGCAATGGTTTCTGAGTTGGTTGAAACACAACTCCCACAATATTTATTTAAAAAACATTCCTTAAATTGGATGGCGCGACTACTGCTCTGGGACAGAGTGCCAGTTGGCACGGCCTCTTTGCAGGATTTTCCTCATTGGTGCGAGTGATGAACTGTATGCCAGTGCCAATGCAAAAGGAGCTGTTTTTATGACTTTTTGCAAGGAGATGTCTTTAGGGAAATTAAAGCTCATGCTTAGAGGAATGCATTGATGATGATTTCAAGGCATGACAATGTTCACAGGTCACAAAATGGGTCCTCCATTGTGCGGGATGCGGAATGGTAGGGACGGTGAAAAATTACTGTGTAACAGATGCCCCCTAAAGTATGAGGCCCGAGAGAGATAGGGGTGAAATGCTTTACGAGAACATGTTCAACTGAAGGCCCGCCGTCGGGAAACCTGCGTAGAAAAATACAATTGATATCTCAAGTACATGATATATATGTGGTATGGGTGCAGCCATCCGAAACAGAGTTCACTATAATCTGGATCCAGGGTATGGGCGCAGCCATCCAGCGAGGATCGAATAAATAGACTCAGGTATGGTCGCAGCCATCCAATCAATGAGTCATGTACATAATGATAATAATCCACAATCATAGCCTGGATTACAACAGACGCAATCCAGGGTCTTGCGCTCCATCTTGACCCAAACAAAGTACAAGTTCGAGCATGCGAATATGTGAGCTGAAGTCAAACATGCAGGAACATCGTCTGATTAACAGCCAATGATGAAAGTTGTTAACAGACGCGAGAGGAACCACCAATAATGACAATGGCCCTCAAGGTACTACAGGTACAATCTACAGTGTGTGAATTAATGAGTTGGTGTCGAACACCCGTAGAATCACTCGATCAGAGGCCAATGAGGAAAACCTCATGTCGAATGCGATGAACCTGCCATTGAGGCATGCAGGCTCCAAGGTACCATGAAAGAGTCTCTAGGCCAACTTCCTGGATAATGAGCTGAAGTCGACAGGAAGTGACCTTGATCGAAGGTGGGCCATAATGTTTCCCACATCATCGACATGAGACAGAGGAACATGATGTTTTGTTGTGAATCAGGATCGTATGAGAATCAGAGGAAGGTTGATATTTGCAGAGGCCAACTTCTCTTGAACATATAAACGGCACGACAGTGGACTTGGCAGTATCTGACATGAAGAGATCAGAGGTCATGGTGACGAGGCAATGAGCATATGAGAGGTCAAAAGGGATTATCCAAACCCACGGAGGCAAAGTGAAGAAACGAGATGAGATGTCCCCAACCCGACACGAATACAGACAAGTGCCATGTTCAAGAGTGACATACTGCCGACGACGATGACAATGGTTCCATTTTTCCCCCACCATTTCTTGCGAGTACCCCAATTATTTTTGATAACAAGCTTGAAGGGGATAGCATATGCTTGTAATATAAGTCCGCCCTTCGGGCGAATCCATCCTAGTGCATTTAACGAGTCCTAGGAAGGAGGAATTCGGAGAACGTCATTTCGACTGAATCCGATGTCATCAGGGTTTAACGAGTCTGACAAAGGGAGAACTCGGTGTCTTTTCATGTTTAGAGAGTTTGAAAAGACAACAGAAAAGTAAACTCCATAGGTCCCTTTTCGTAAATAGTTCCTCAGATCCGAAAAGGTAGAAAACAATATCCGAGAAAACCTCCTAGTCGCAATAGGCTAGGGTATTCCTTTTTCGTCATCAATCCATCCCAGCCCAAAAAAGGGGTAAACGTATATTGGGTGGATGTCGATTTGTGTCCATTTTAACGAGATCGAAACGACAAGGGCCTCGACAATCTTTTCATGTTTAGAGAGTCAGAAAAGAGCTAAAATATGACTCCAGAGTGACTTTTTCGTGTATTTACTGAGTCCAAAAAAGTATAAAATACAACTCGTTTCCATCGTTAAAGTTGCAAAAACCCTTTTGCTGCACATACCAGGCAAGCGTAAAACCCATTTTCGACATAATATATTAAAATATTTGATAAAAATGACTCTTTACAACTCATTTTATGTCAAAAAGCTATAAATATGTCAAATTGGTAAAAATAAAATTACATTTACTATTTACCTTGGTGAAAAGCAACAGTGGTCCATTTGGAGTAGAAAATTCTGACGGTGATTGCGACAGATCCGGTTGACCATTCATTTTCTCGTCTGCTATAGGTAAGAGGTGCTCCCTTGCTCTACATTTCCATCCATTTGTGATAATTTTCCCTTGAAAATCAGTTCTATGTGGTCACTTTTGAAATTTTAGGGCCGCGGTCATTGGCGCGGGTATCGGGCACGGACCCGCGCCAATGGGCTCCTTTATACAAAGGGATCGCGCCAGTGGCCGAACCTAAAAATGCGCCTAAAAATTCGATATTTAAACCAAATTTCATGGAATTCGAGGCCTATCAGAGATCTAATCAAGGGTTTATGACCATATGAATGTTGGTAATCAAGCAAAATGGCGATTGAATGGAAAGAACGAGAGCATGGAGAAGAGGATGAACAGGCCATCCAAAGTGAAGCCTGCATGAATGCCCTCAGAAATTGTGGGCTGAAAAATTTCTTCCTCACACCCTATCTACGAGCTCAGCCTGAGCTCCTCCAGTATTTGATCAGCATTTGGGATGAACATGAACAGGTGTTCAGGTTACGAGATCAGGTATTAGAGCTGGAGGTTTCTGATGTCTATTTTATCACCGGATTGTCGCGCAGAGGTCTGATCCCTGTGTTGACTGGAAGCAGACCATCTGGGGAGAAGATGGAAGAAGTGATGGCATGAGTGTGCCGAGGGGCACAAATGGGATCAGGCAGCAAGAAGGTGGATATCCACACTATCCCTGATCTGGCATTGAGAGTGGTCCTACATACCATCACGCGGGCTGCAGCGTTGCAGGCACCGCATGAGGCCACAAAGGCCCAACTCCTGCTGGCCTCAGAATGCATGGGTCCCCTACTGTTTGACTGGGAAACAACAGTAACAATCAATATGAAAAGGCAGCTCATAAAATGCAAACAGGGTAAACTAAAATAGTTCGGTTATGGTTCCATCCTGGTATCGTTCATTCTGGAATGCTTACCAATCTTCCAGGGCCAAGGGGCCGCAGTAGCAGATCCGGTACCACGAGAGCCAAGAATGGCTCGCTGGGCAGCATTGATGCCCAGAGCTGAAGGTGGCCAACAGATGTCCTGGAGGCCAGAGTTCTTTAGGTGGTTACGGCGCCAGCTAATTGTCGTGGAAGACTGGCCCTATGCAGGAACTGACTTCACCGGAGACCCAGATCTCCTACTACCAGAAGAAGATGACTGGGACGAGGAGTTGGGTAAGACCTCATGTTTTTGATTTTATGTTTTATGTTTTTTTTGTTAATACACATTCGTCCTAACACATTTTAAATATGCATGAAGATGTGGGACCTGAGAGACTAGCTTGGATGTCTCCAATCTCACGGAGGACACAACTCGCCCCTGATCCTCAGGGAGAGGGCACCGGAGGAGAGGAGTTGATCCAGAATCTCGACTGCATTGCCCACGGGATCCCAGACTATGCTCGGCTGGCAGACATACCGATGGCATACCAGCGCCACACGGTGGGAGTTCCGAGTCGGATCCATCGAATCCTGAGACGCTTAGTGCGTGCAGTCACATGCTATCATGAGCACCATGTGGATTAGCTCTTAGGATTTATACCACACCTATTTTTTGAGAGACGTATGGTCTTCGGATGTACTTAAGACGATTATGTATATTTTTACTTTTATGTGACACACTCTATGTAAACATTTCGATATCTATATATATGCATATCTATTTATGGATGGATCTTTCTTTACATGTGATGATGATTTATAAATTGCGCAAATGTCTGTCTAATACCAAATTTGCTACTGCATCTGTTAGTGTATTCAAATGCCTAGGTATATGATGATATGTAATGTAGTCAAAATTCCTTTCCAGTAATAGAATACCCAGATACAGACGTAAAATGGACGGGTTACTTACCGAATAGTGTCCGTTCAGTTGTAACACTACAAGTTGCGAATCTAGGTACACGAGCAATTCACGGATACCAAGGTTTACTGCCTCGGTTAATAATTCTAACACAGCACTATATTCTGCGATGTTGTTCGTGGTACGTCCTAGACACACTCCTTGCAGGTCAATCAACTCACCAGCAGGATCGTAGATTACCCAGGCTACTGAAGACAGATTCCTGGTACTGCGGAAGGCACCATCCGCGAAACCAACAAATGGATGAATAGACATCTGCACAACCAGGGAGACCTGATCAGCGGAAAGATGTTTACAAAGAACACCACACAATACATGCACACAAATGAAAATCACACACCTATGTACACACACCACACCAAGAAATCACTTCAGGCATAGTAATTTTTGACATACAACCCATTTCTGGGTTGCGCCAGCAGAACTCCTTCATAATCTATAAGCTTGTAGGCCCCGTTCTTCAAAACACATTTTACTATATAGGGCCCATGCCACATAGGCTGGAACTTACCAGCTCCAAGCTTATCATGTGCTTGATCGTATAGGAGGACGAGGTGATTGATCAAAATGAGTTTTGACCCTCTTCTTTTGTGCTTCGATAACCAAAGCAGCCAGACGACGGGCTTCATCCAACAGTTCCAGATACAGAAGACGTTCTTCCTCAGCAAAAGTATTAGGTAGAAGCTCCACAGCTAATTTCAATGAAGGAATCTCGCATTCAACCGGAAGAGTTGCTTCCAGGCCATACACCAATTGAAATGGTGTGAACCCAGTTGCACTCTTTGCAGATGTTCGATATGCCCAGAGAGCTGAGAACAGTTTCAGATGCCAATTGGATTTGTGAATACCAACCGTTCGCTGAAGCATAGTGACCAAAACCTTGTTCACTACTTCAACCTGACCATTCGCTTGAGGGTAATATGGTGTCGAGCTGTCGTGACGCAAGCCCAACGTTGAAGTCAGCTCCGCGATCATATAATCTCAGAAATGAGTACCGTGATCAGTGACGATGGCTTGAGGAACCCCGAACCGTGCAATAACGTGGTTAAATATAAATTGAGCAGTTGTTTTCCCGTCAGTAGCTAGTGTAGGCATTGCCTCGGCCCACTTGGTGAAGTAGTGGACGACGAAAATGATATACGCATGCCCCCCGGCCGAGTGAGGGTTACACATCATAAAATCCACGCCCCATTTCTCAAAAGGGCCGACGGTAATAACGGGATGCAATGGCAAAGGCGGTGCGCGCATCTTGTGCTGAAATATCTGGCATGGATGACATTTACGGACTGTAGTGATACAGTCTTTGAATATGGAAGGCCAGAAATAACCTGCTCGCAGAATCTTCTCGGCAGTAGCATACCTGCACATATGTCCACCACAGGCGCCACTGTGGTAGTCATTTAAGACCTTCTCAGCCTCTTCCAAGGTTAGGCATCGCCAGAGCTCCGAATCTACTCCAATACGATATAAGGTATCTCCTACTATCCGGTAGGGTTGGGACTGGTGCCGAATCCGACGGCGGGCAGCTTTATCCAACTCAGACCGAAATGTCGAGGTCTGAAGATACACTATTATGTCACCGTACCAAGGGTCACGAGTACTGATGAGGAAAAGCATTTCGTCCGGTATATGATCTTCAGAGTGTGAAGGCGCAGAGTCTGTAGGGAGAGAACATATCAAGTCCGCGAAGACCAGTGATTTAGTTGACTTAGCAGTAGTGAACTCCAAGTCAAACTCTTGCAGGATCACAATCCATTTGGAGTACTTGCCCCCCAGTGATTGTCTAGAAAGAATATACGTCATAGGGTTGCAGTCTGAAACCACTGTTATCGTATGCAAAAGGATGTAATGGTGAAAGAGTTGTACGGCGTGTACTGCTGCTAATTCCAACTTCTCGACATAAACATAACGTGTTTCTGGGTCGAGAAGGTTCTGTGACAGGTAATAAACAACATGTTCATCACCGTCATCGTCATCCTGCACCAAGACCATGGCTATGGTGCTAAATGCGGCAGCTAGATATAAAGTGAAGTCGCGGTGGTAGTCCGGAGGACGAAGCAATGGATCATTGACAAGCAACGTCTTCAGCTTCTCAAAGGATTCCTGAGAAATTTCATCCCAATGAAAGGGAACGTTCTGCTTTAATAAATGATTGAATCCTTTGGCCACCTCAGCATAATTCAGGATAAAGCGCCGAAGAAAATTTGCTTTCCCTTGCAGACTCTCTAACTGATACAGGGATAAGGGTGATGGGAGATTTATGATGGCCTCGACCTTTAAGGGGTCAAGGCGAATTCCGTCTTTTGAGACGATGAATCCTAAAAGACGGCTAGAATCGACGCAGAAGACGCACTTATGAGGATTGAGCCTGATATTGTAGCATCTGCAACGAAGAAAGATCTGGCGGAGATGCTCAGGATGGTCCTCTCGCTTACCCGAATGGGCCGGCAAGTCGTCCAGATAAGGCTGAACGATATGACGAATGTCATGAAAAGCATAGGACATCGCACACTGAAAACTGGCTCCAGCATTTTTCAAACCAAATGGGAGTTTTTTATACGCGAAAGTACCCCACGGACAGATGAAGGTGGTCTTTTGTTGATCCTCAGGTGCAATATTGATTTGATTATATCCTGAGAAACCGTCCATTAACGAATATATCTCACTCCCGACACATTCGTCGATGATCTGGTCGATAAACAGAGTGGGATAATTGTCTTTTGGACAGGCGCGATTGATGTCGCGATAATCAACACAGACTCTAATCGTACCCTGCTTTTTATCGACAGGGACAATGTTAGACACCCATTCTGTGAGGGGGATGGGATAAATGAAACCCGCGTTTAGAAGTTTTTCAACTTCTGCCTTGATGGCAGCGGCTTTCTGAGGATGCATGGGGCGTAAGCGTTGGCGCACGGGTTTCGCACCTGGATAGGTTGGAATCTCGTGCTCTATGATACGGGGATCAATCCCCGGAATTTCCTCGTAAGACCACGCGAAAACATCTCTGAATTCTTTGAAAAGCTCAGTATAGACTTGAATCTCATCGAGAGAACAAGTCACACCCACGTGAACATTCTCAACGATCCCCGGTTTAACGAAGATGTTGATTGGAACAGTTTGAGTAATGTTACTCAGGTTACCCTCTGAAAAGCCTTCATGCGTCAAGATGGGCGTTTGAAGAGGAGAGGAAGGAACCTGAGTAGCATAACGCTCCAGACAATCAGTCATTGCCCCCAAGCTAGGCATAAACGAGGAGCGATGATGTCCATCGCCCCAAGGTAGCTCCTCGAGAGACATAGGTTCAATGATAGCCTCATCGGGAGGAAAAGTCTCTCTGAGAGGATCAGGCGAATCAGCCTGACCAAGCTAGGGGGATTGATAGTAGACGTCGAGAGCCATGCTCAAGGGAGCATGCTGAGGAGGTGGAGGATCCGATGCAGCAACAATCTCACAGTAGCTGATCTCTACTAGCGTCAAGGGCATGGATTCTCCAAACTCATATACCTGCTCAGGTGTAGGAATGAGCCAGGGGTCATCGGACCTGGACAACATGTTGACTTGAGTGGTATGCGGTGGTGGTGCGGGAAAGATACCCATGAGGACTGGGTCTTTGAAGAGACCAGGTCCTACACTATCTGGGGGATTCGGAATTTGATCCACGTATGGCACATTGTTCTCAGAGGAAGAGGTGAGAAAAGACAACTGATCCACCATGACAATCTTGCCCTCGTGAGGGAACTTAATGAATCGAAAGACGGTGGATGTCACGCAGAGCATGGCATGGGTCCAGCTGCGGCCAAGAAGTATATTGTAGTTGAGTTTTGCATCAACCACTTCTACTTCCACGTTGACAGTTTTTCCCTGTAATGTAATCGCTAGACTCTCGAGAACTCCCAGGGGTTTAGATTCCCAACCATCAAATGCCTCAAGGGCATTGGGAGATGACGACAGGGCTGGAGAGCCGATGGCCTTCCAGCAAGCGGAGGACATAACGCAGGTAGATGCACCCTCGTCCACGACGGCCCTATGAATGTTCAGACCGTTAATCCCGATTTGAATGACCAAAGCGATTTGATGTGGAAGCCAGGGAGTAAAATTCTCCAGATCGAAGGTGAGAAGACTCGAGTCGGCGGGATCAATGCCCCCGATTGCAGATAGTAAAGCCATTCGTTGTGAAGGACAACTTTGAAGAACCTCAAGTGCAGACATGGCACATGGCACCTGTGCCAGATCCTCAACAATACTATAATGTTGAGCGGCACGAGCGTTTTGATTATAAGAATATCTTCGAAGGACACCTTTGGGAGGTGGCTTCACAACTGGTTCAAGGGAAGGCTTCTCGCTTTCCAACGGACCAGAGACATGTGGGGGAGGCGGCCCATCCGCAACTGCCTTCCGGGGTGCCTGCCGTGGTTCGTTGTAATCCTTCGACCGCGTAGCGACAGAGAATATAGGTGCAATAGTCTTCATCATGAAAACCTGAGACCCAAACGGTGCAGATGGTGATGGTTGTTCGACCATCTGGGTCTGCTGAGATGGAAATGGCTCTTTCAAAACATCCGGAGTCCCTTTAGGGCCTTTAAGAAGTTGACTAACCTCAGATCGTCATGGACAATATTTAGTATAATGGTCCCCTTCACAGATGAGGCAAGGGTACTTCGGTTTACGCTGGGAGCCATCCTCAGTACGAGATTTAGATTCTGGTTTCGGGGCATCAGATTTAGATTTTCCTTTGCCCTTCTTCTTCCCCTTGGAGGATTTGTCCGCAGGATTGGCCTGAATATCATTCACCTCCGCAGTTTTACCAGAATCGGATGAGGCGGGATTAGCAGAGGTATTGTTGGAATAATTATCCTTCTGCTTCCCATTCGAAGATTTCTTCAAATTCTGAGAGACAGAACCAATGACACCATCCACCGCAGGGGTAGGCGGGGCCTTAGTGGTTCTGGGCCGTGGAGCATCAGTCAAGATGTCATAAAGCGTGCCGGACTGAGAATAGACAAGGTCCAGGTATTAGGCACGCGCGATGGCTTGTTCCTCTGTCACACACGCTCCCATTGCGATATCCTGAGCAATTTTATTCACAAAGGAGGTGGTGAACTAGTGAGTCAATATCTGATCAGGTATGTGAAACTTGATCAGTCTACGACGACGCCGCCACTCATGAATGTGATTTGAGATGTGAGTGGCTTTATCCTGCTTCAGGGAAGTTAGGAGGTGCGTCCCAGCTTCATACCGAACCGGTAACTGAAAATGCGTGAGGAAATCCATGGCTAAAGAGTTGAAATCTTGGAAAATGCCACGGGATAACTCTATGTACCACTTAGCAGCAGCTCCAGTTAAATTACACTAGAAGAGGCACAGGAAAATCGAATCGTCGACCCAAGAGTTAGACGAACACCAAAGATGATACGTCATCACATGCGCCTGAGGGTCCTCTCCAGCTTTTCCCTCAAACTTGGGGCAATCACCTAGTATCTTGGTGGGAACCGGAGGCCAATACGGATTATGTAAAATCGGATCATTGTTCAACTTTGAAACATCTAGCAGCTCTAAGGTAGCCAGGAATGGAAATGGAGGATTAACTGTCATGCCAGGCCCAGGATGAGGTTCGGTACCCATACTCCACGATGGTTGTGAATATCCTTGCCCCCATGGGTTCTCTCCTGCAGGATTCTGACCGTAGGGGGCGTAGGTCGTATAACCAGACTGATTTGGATGCTGGTAACCATAGTGTGGGGTTTGATAACTAGGGTACGGGCCCTGATTATGTGTCGGCCCCGTATAAGTAGCGTTTGGATTTGGCTGCTGAGTGTAGGTAAAACCGGGTGGAGGAGGATAATACTGAGAGCCTCTGGGGTGGTTATAGTTCGGTTGAGATTGACCATGAGGAGAATAACCACCCTGAGGATGAGTAGGCTGCTGAAAAGTGGAACCCTGCGGAGCGTGATAAGTAGGGCGCAACTGTTGATTTGGCTGCGGCATAGAATGAGTTAGCTGTTGAGCAGGGTTGATGGAATGGGCGGGCTACCCTGAATGAACAGGTTGACCCGACTGAAAGGGCTGACCTGAATGACCAGGTTGACCCGGATAGACAGGCAGCACCAGTTGCGCAGGTTGACCTGGTTGTAAGTGAGCCCCAAGTTGTACCGGATGGGCCGGTTGGCTTGGAGGCAGGACACCGGGTTGTACCAGATGTGCTGGTTGGCCTGGTGGTGGAACAGGACTAGGTGCTTGCTGGAAACCGGTTAGACCTGAAGCGAAACCATAGGATGGTCCCTATGGATATGCAACGTTAGAAACAACAGGACACTGCGGTTGCATTGGTAAAGAAGGCTGGATTTGCCCCCCAGGACCATAGACCAATCCCGGTTGATATCCCAGCTGAGGCTGAACAAGTTGACCATGAGGGCTATAATACTGTCGTTGCGGACCGTACGATGTCCCTTGTTGGCCAACAGGATAGCCTTGAATGGGCTGCCCCTGTGGATCATAAAGATATCCAGGTTGGCCCACAGGTTGGCCTTGGAAAGGCTGTCCCTGCAGGTTATAAGCCTGGTTAAACGGTAAACCTTGAGCATAGAGATAAGCCTCAGGAGAGGGTAGACGCAAAATCTCCCCGTGCTTGTCATACTGACCTGGGAAAGCATACACGAGAGTACCATCCTGTGCATAATGCGAAAAGTAAGATCGGTAGGGATCTTGGGTGGACGGTCCAACCTCGGCGTTCGGCTGTTGCAAGGACAACTGATACTCCTCCGGAGAGATATTCTTCGGTATAGCAGTAGCTAGATAAACATCTTCAGGAGTTGGCCCAGCCCTGGTAGCAGATGCTGAGACAACAGGAGAAGAGGCGGCCACACAGATAGTGGGCCGGACGGGAACAAAAGTGACGGGTGTACGGGAGACACCCGGGTGTAGTGGCGGTGGCCTCGAAGCGAGGAGATGATATTCCCATAGGTACACGGCGGAAATAATCGGCCAGAAGATGCAGCCATCCTGTGGTAAGAGAAGGGTAGGGTGGCTGCATGGCGGCCGGCTGGTGGCGCGCCGCTTCGACTTCGGCTTCGGGCAATAGTCTTCACCAGACGTTGGGATTTCCTCACCAGAATCACTCATGGTTGATCCTGCCATTAAATCACGCAAGAGATGGCAAGGACTAGGAGGAAATATAGCAGCAACAAAAGGCGAACCCGATGTAAGAGAAAGGAAATCAGCTCCTAATCTCAATTCAGACACAGGGTCCGAAAAGGGCCAATCGAACTCAGCTGGTCCTCCAAAGGGTTGCTCAGCGAGAACCGGTCCCCCGTCAGGAAACTCAAAAAAAACAGGCTGCTGTGGTTCAACAGAGGATTGGGAAGCCTCTGAAGAATCGTCCGTGTAAGGACTACCAGTAGACGAAACCGAAGGTTCCGCCACTATGGTAAAAGACCAGAGAAAAAAAAAAACAAACACACACACGGGCTGAAAACGAGTTAAGACACACGATCAAACGGTCAACAAGCAATATCTAAGCGGGCATGTAATCGTGGGTGATTAATTTTACCACATTTAAAAGTAAGAAACCCTACCGTTTCATGTTTTAAGAGTCGAGAAACGATAGAAAGATGACTCTATCTCTTTCAGATTTGGTACAAGCGCTTGACGGTATTTTCAAGTTTAGGGAGTCAGAAAAGACCAAATGACTGCTCAGGAAATACTAGGCACAAAGGGTGTACCAAATATCCGTGAACTGCAATATACACCTTCGTTTCAATAATGAAACAGAAATCGACCAAGGACTTTCCGTACGTGCGGGCAATCTCCTAGAATGCGTATTCGGTGTATCATGGGTATGGGGCGGCAGACTCGGCTTCCTGTGGATAAAGGATTGAAAACCTAGAGGGGTCTCCCTTTATATACGCGACGGTACGGGGAGCACAAGTTCGTACTAGCGCTGTCTAAATCCAAAAGGAAAACGACAGCTGCTAGGTTTAAAGACGTCGGAACACGTCTCTAGCCTAGAGCTCTAAATATGTTTCGTTAGATTTCAATGCTGCCTTAGGTTAATTGAATAGATTTTAAAGTTGATCTTAAATTAGGTTTCAATTTTCAGGCCCTAACGAATGTGTTGTTTCAAAAACTCCTAAATGCAAAGCTACATGCCACAGTAGACCATTTTGTTCGATGAAGACTAGCTACAGAAGAGTTGAGAGTCTTTACACAAACCAAATGATCGGAAGACAAACAATGAGATCTCTAATGCAACTAATGAAATTGAAAACTTTTCATTCAAATCACTAATTACTAGTAAAATTGAAAAATTTCAATTTGCACTAATTCAACCAAAAGCACAAGAGATTTTTTTTTTGTAATTTTCAACGTTTGATAGCTAAATGCACTAAACAAACTGAAAAAAAATGGAACAACTTGAGAAACGATATTGAGAGAGAAAAAAGAACAAATTTCACTCAATGACACAAACAATCAGATCCCAAATCGACCAAAGTATCTGAAAACCAAGAAAAATACTCAAAGGCTCCAATGGACCGTGTGATCTAGGCCCAGAGCAAGACCAAATGAAATTTGAATGAAGGAATGAGAAATCACCCAAAAATCACAAAAAAACAGCGAACAACTACTAAGAGGATGCGGAGGAACAATCAGAAAGTTGACTGGACAAACGAAACACCAAAACTCCCAAGGAGGGCTCAATACACAAAGCCACTAGATGCCCTAGAGCTTGAAACGTGAAATCGATAGATAAAAGCAAACAACCAAAGGACGAAGGCAAATTCCCAGTCAAACTGGA
Source organism: Pinus albicaulis (assembly GCA_034641835.2). Classification (NCBI taxonomy): domain Eukaryota; kingdom Viridiplantae; phylum Streptophyta; class Pinopsida; order Pinales; family Pinaceae; genus Pinus; species Pinus albicaulis. The sequence continues at coordinate 9,082 of JAXQQM020070961.1, read as the reverse complement.
CTCCAACACACTCAGGTAGTCGGAAAATCAAGAAGAAAAGCACTGACCAGACCTAGAGAGCTCAAAACTAAGCAAACTCAAAAACCTTACAGGAGTGGCGCGACTGTAAGGCTGCAACTAGCGCCAGAAAGCAATTGGCGCAGGCTAAAAAAAAGAAACATGCGCCAATTGGCGCGACTGTCGGGCTAAAAAGCGCGGCAGTCGAGTTTCTCAGCCAAAAACAAAAATAACTACTCCAGAAGCAGATCAATGTAAAATAAGCAAACCAAGAATCAAAAAACAGCAAAAGAACCCAACCCAGAAGGCTAACCCAGCAAGGAAAATCATAAAATAGTCAAAACGAGACAACTTAAATGAGACAGTGAAATCTAGACGATCCCTAGTGGAGTCGCCAAATTGTTGAGGTAAATCCCCTCTGCGAACAGAGGCGATCCCTACTAGTCTAGCAGGGGTCTAGTAAGAATCACGAAATGTTACGACGCAAGTTCCTAGTTACGAATGAAAAGACCAAAGATGGAGGCCTACCTGGAATCCAATGCTACGATCTAAAGAAGAGACGTTCCGCGTTCCTCGGCCTCGGTAGATCACGATCTCCACGATCTCCATGGATGGACACACGTACGAGAAACAACACGAATACAAGCATAAAATCCAGAATACGCAACTAGATATCAGTCAGAAAGGATATAACTCATATTAACATAAGTGAAAACAGAGTGGAACCATAACCATAATCATTCATTAAATAACAATCGAAAGAGAGTATAACCAATGTTCTGACGCCGCGTTCTCTTTCGGAAGGGTCCCCAGTCGTTCACGTCTCGCAAAGCTCGCCAGGGAAAGGACAAACCTCTCGTGAGTCTCTCGACGATAGTCTCCTTACTTGAGTCGGCCTTAAGGGAAGAAAGAGGGCTCTTACAACACAAAGGCTCTTGGGAATTTGGAGATTCAAAGCTTAGGCACTTCAAGACTAGCTTGCTATGGCAATCAGCAAGCTTTTATAGATGGAGGAAGGGAGTTGGGATCCCTATAATTGTGGGATTGGCCCTATCTTCAAGGAAGCTTCCATGAGAGGTGGCAAACCACTTCCCTTTCATGGAACTCCCGGAGCCAAACCTCCCAACTCAACATAGATAGCAGTTTCTGAGTCTGTTGAAACGAAACTTCCGCCATTCTTATTTAAAAAACACTCCTTAAATTGGCTGGCGCGACTGCGACTCTGGGACAGAGCGCCAGTTGGCGCGGCCTCTTTGTAGGATTTTCCTCATTGGCACGAGTGATGAACTGTCATTACGCAGTGCCAATGCAAAAAGAGATGTTTTTATGATTTTTGCAAGGAGATGTCTTTAGGGCAATTGAAGCTCATGCTTAGAGGAATGCATTGATGATGTTTTCAAGGCATGACAATGTTCACAGGTCACAAAATGGGTCCTCCATTGTGCGGGACGGGGAATGGTAGCGACGGTGACAAATTACTGTGTAACAATTATTCAAGAATCAAAAGGTCAATTATAGAGCAAAAGGATCAGTATTGTGCTCTGAAACATTATATTAAGAATCTGAAACATAAAATATGAGTAGTGATTATCATTTGAAGCCTCTCAGCATTTTAGTTGCTGAATCCAGTCATACATCTCTGACTAGATAAAGCCGATACAATGTATTCTATGAAGTATCATTATTCTCACTTTTAGCTCTATACAAGTGAAAGAACTGTATCAATTTATAGTATATATTCAAATTCGATAATCCTCAAAGTGTTCTCTCAACAAGTCTTATGCATCACTATGGAGCAGCATGGTATAAAGTCAATAGAAGAGGGCCTAAACATAACTAAGAAAGAGGAAATGAAAAAATAAACCCTTTGCCATTGATGTCAAAGGGGGAGGAAGAGAAAACAACAGGAGAAAGAGAAGGCAAACAGAGAAAATGTATTGCCATCAATGCCAAAGGGGGAGACTGTTGGAAATATTTTCATTGATGGCAAAGGAGGTAGCAGATGCAGAGACAGGAACAGTTACAAGGAGACAAAGACAGACAATGGAGGCAGCAAAGAGGAAATGAATATAAAGGAGAAAGGCAGAGGCAGAGCCACAACTATATATATATATATAATAAATTCCAAGAATATGTGGTATATATATATATAAATTTTGAGAATCTTTTATACAGCCGGGCGTTACACATAACATTCCGGGCTTTATATTCAAATGTGCAGTGGAATGCAATAAGATTAGATATGCTTTTAATCAATTGGCATTCACTGTTTGAATTATGTTTGAAATTATCCCCATTTTTTAACAGAGCACTTGTATTCGATTGACATGGAGGTTGTATATATGGTAGAACTGTGCATTATATATATGGCTGGACCGTGTTGAAATGCCAGAGACCAAGGCCACTTATAATGGAGCGGAACCATAGTCATTCAAATAATCCCTGTGCATTTAACCCCACTCATAGAAGAACCCCGCGTGAAACCGTGGTCACTTAACTCTATTTTATGATAATAGAATTCCTGCTTTATAGAAAGAAATACATTTTTTTGTTCATGTTAATTGAATTCCTCAACCGGAGATTAAACCTGGAGTTAATAAATGAGAATATACACAGGAGAGCGCAAACCAGATGTACAACCGTGGTCAATCACTGTAGCAAAACCGTGAGCAGATTTACAAGGTGGGTTGCCCCTCTTCGCACCGATTTAGGCGAGTAAGCGGTAATCTTTGGTTGGGCAACGATTCCACAGGATTTTTGACACGTGGCATAGGCGAGGTTGGAAACCACCCGTTAAAGTTTGTCCATCGCTCATTATCATTCGCGCATGTTGGTCGAGCGAAATCCGTCGGATTGCATGAGGTAAGGGATCGTGGTAATGACCGTCGGATGGGTGCGTGAATTAACAAAGGTGCGGTGCATGCAGTTGATTGGTTATTGATTGCATGTGTGGGGCCTAATCAAACATGTATTAAGGTTTATGGGTTTAATCCAAAGTTGGGATTATATGCGATGATATATATAAGCGGCAGTTAACCTTTTATTAAAGGCAGTATATATGTATGAGCGAATGTGCATATATGGCAACATTAGAATATGATGTGTGAATATTCATATGACGTCGGTGAGTTATACACAAGCGCACAATAATCAAGGTATGGTTTGGCATAACGTTGGGTTGCGGCTCTACTGCTAACTATAGTTAGGAATATATGCATTGATATAGAGTGCATAACATAAGGGAATCAGGATTAATATCTCAAATATTTGAGATATTAACACTCTCATATTTAAATTTAATTGAATTTGTCAGCGTGGAATTAAAGAGAAGTGTGAGATTGCCCAGATTGGGAAAATGATTGGACATGAAACTTGAATGCAATTATGGAAAAAGAAAAAGAAGAGGAGAGAATGCAGAGATGAAATTTTGGTGAACAGGAATATGTACAGGAATGAGTTGCACAGGTGAATAAGCACATAAAATAGGGAATATGCAGATGGCAGTGAACAAAGAGTATGCAGAACAGGCTCTTAACAGCAGCAGGAAAAGACAAATCCAGTAAAGCTAAAATCCAGAAAAGGAGTTGAGTAAAATTGAAATATGTAATTAAGAATGTGAATGTAAATGTTATAATTAATTTTTTTTATTATTGTTTGTGATGCAAAGGCAAGTATCCTAAGGAAAAGAAAAAATCCCACTATAACATGGAAATTTGTACATACTGTAGTAATTCGAAAAATAAGTTGGAAAAAGGAATAAGAAGACAGAAGCCAAAGAGTCATGACTGTTCACTCCAAATTCCTTGTGAAATACAAATAGTCATTTGAGAATTTCTATATATATATAATATCAATTTGATAAAATAAAAGAGAGAGAGAGAGAGAAAATATAGAGAATGCAGAATATAGAAGAATAAAGAAGAGAATATTAAGAGAATAAGAGCAGAAAGAGAAGCTACAGAACAAAGCTGATATCTAAAGTAAATCAGGAAACATTCAGTTTGATAAATTGAGGGAGTTGGTGCTTCCTTGCAAGTTGTAGCTTGAAGAATTAAGGTTGGAGCCTCCTGTAGGTTGATGCCTGCAGAAAAACAGTGGTGAGAGGGAGTTGGAGCTTGCCTTTGCATCACAAAAATAATAAGATGTGGTTTTCTCCCTTTATGGGTTTCCACTTATATATGGAGTCTCTGTGCATGATATTTATGTATTGATCTGATATGTATCATCTGCTTAATACCTGCTACTCTCATATTAATTCTATTGCTATATTATACTAATACTTGCTGCTTACATTCTAAGATTACTCATATATTAAATTGGATATGAAATTAAGGTATAAATAAGTTTAATGAAAAATTTTAAAAGGTTCACGAATGCGTTAAACTGATTCACCCCCCCTCTCAGTTTAACTAAAGGTGCAACAAAGGTGCATGTTTGACCGGTTAAAAGGATTTCTTTTCTTCTAAGGTCCATTTAACTCATGTCTCTTTCTTTAACATGTTTGTCATGTTCCTAAGGAGTTCTGCTAGGTTGGGTATGAACCTTCTCAAGAAATTAATCTTCCCAATGAAAGATTGAAGTTCTTTGATGTTTCTGGGGTGACTAATCTGCAATATACCTTCAACTCTTTTTGGGTCTATCTTAATCCCTTTTTTAGATATGATATGACCAATAAGTTTACCTTCTTGGAGACCAAACAATGTCTTCTTGGGATTCGAGGATAGCCCATACTTCTTCCATTTCTCAAAGAACTTTCTTAGGTGTAATAGGTGTTCTTCATCTGTTTTGAAATAGATTGTAATGTCATCTAAATAAATCACAATGAAGAGGCCTATTTCTTTTGAGAAAGCAATGTCCATGGCTCTTTGAAAGGTGGCACCAACATTCATTAATTCGAAAGGCATTTTCACATACATGAAAGTGCCCAAGGGAGTAGTGAAGGTTGTTTTCAGTTGGTCTTCAGGGAGAAAAAATATCTGATTATATCCTGAAAAGCCATCTAGCAAAGAAATTCTCTTGGAACCATCTACCCTTTGTAATATGTGCTCCATTTTAGGCAGGGGATAGTTGTCTTTTAATGAGGCTCTCTTCAAGTTTCTAAATTCAATACAGAGCCTTATTTCTCCTATTTTCTTTCTTACAGCTACAACATTAGATACCCACTCTGAGTATCTCACAGGGACAATAATTCCAGCATCATACATTTTCCTAATTTCTTTCTCAACCAGAGGTAACTGCATAGGGTTTATTCTGCGTAATTTCTGCCTAAACAGTTTCTAGTTTTCTTTAAGTGGTATCTTCTGCTGAATGGTATCTGTGTCATATGCCTTTAAATCCTCATAGCTCCAAGAAAATACATCAAAAAACTCTTTAAACAACTCAATATATTTCAGTTTCATGTGATCTAGCAATGTTTTGGATAACTTGATCATTTTAGTCTTGTCTTTATTGCCTATATTGCATTCCTCAATATTAGATTCAGTGGGTTCTATTGTTGGTTTCTTGGCAATGACATTAAAATCAAACAACTCTTCTAGAGGTGCTAGTCCTTTGTGTAAGCATTTGTCTTTAGACTGTAGTACCTCTATGTCTTCTTTTCCCAAGTTTATGTACTCTTCTGTTTGATTTTTGAACTCTCTGGTTAGCAGGTTTATCTCTGTAATGGAAGGAGGTTCTTTTTCAATAGGTTGTTCCTCATTAAGGTAGTCTTTATCATACTTTGAGCCTGAATTTGGAAATTCAAACTCATTTCTGAACTACAGAAAGTCTTCTATCTGTTTATCTCCTTCAAAGACCTACCAATACTTTTAATTGTCTGGGACAACTGGTCTATATTTTACTTGGACTGTGAATTTTTTGTTGTCATAGGGTCCTTGGCATGAGCTGGCAGCACAAGCTAGTCCATTGGCTAGGATATTTTGGTTTATACGGACAAAAACAAGTTCAGATTCCTCAAGCATTTTCAAAATTTCAATGGCATCATTTCTATAGCCTCTTGGTCTTGGATGTTTGGCAGTGTATTCTCCATTTATCTACCTAATGATTAGTTCAGAGTCTCCATGAACAAATATCCTCATGGCTCCTAATTTCTTTAGTAACTGTAGTCCTAAGAGGAGTGCTTCATACTCTGCTATGTTACTTGTGCATTGGAAGTTTAGCTTGTATGAATGTCTTTCAGCGTGATTATTCTATGTGTTGTGAAGCCACACACTTTCTCCTGTACCAGTTCTATTACATGACCCATCAAAACTCATACTCCAAAGAGGGCTAGTTTCAGACTTGTTATTTTCATTTCTATCCCCTTTTTCCCATGTGTCTCGACTATCATTATGCATTTTTATGGGTTCTGCAACATTTTTATGTTGGTCTTGTTCCTTAAAGTTTTCATGGAGTTGAGGCCCTTTTTCTTGACTCTCATGACTTGCATTAAGTTGGTGGACAGTGGGCTATTCATACTCTCTGTTTTATTTGCTGTAATTTTCAGATTGGGAAAACTGTTTCAGATCCTGTCCCTTCCTATCCCTTCCTTCCATGTTTTTTGTTATGTTGGGTGATTTCTCACTTTCCAACTCTAGTTCATCAAAGCTTTCATCGTTGTAAAGAATGAATGAGTCTAGATCTATATAGAAATAATAAAGAGGGGAATTTTCTGATTTTTATTGACAACTCAGCATAAGTTTCATGAGTGATTCCCTATAAAGTCTTCTAAGTTGACTGAAGACAGGGATGGTGGCATATGTCATGTCCATTTTCATGGTACCTTGACGCTTAGCACCCCATGATCTTGAAAGAATCATGCCATATTTGGGAGGCACATCAGCCACTACCACATCCATCACCATGCATTTGGCTGGGATTTGGGTCACGTTTACACAAAGATATTTGATCAAGCCCAAGCACTTTACTCCTACTGGAGTCAAAAGAATACAAATCTTTATATTGTCTAGTTATCTCAAGGCCTAATTTCTCCATGATTACTTTGGGCATGAGGTTATGTGAAGCCCCGAACTACGAAGAAAACTTTGAGCAAAAAATCTGAGCTTAATATTTTAATCACCTATTTCATTCCTATCACAGTAATCATTCATTTTTTCCACATGTTTTGAAGTAGTAGTGTAACTGCTGGCATCATATAAAGTAATAGTGGTCCAATAACCTTGTGGTAAGGGAACCAGAGGTTGCAGTAACACTAGCGGAGCATACAATGCTGCCATGATATTATTTTGTGGGGGTAATGGAGTGGTTTGAACAGTGGGTATATGGGTGAAAGAAGTGCTTGTACCAGAAAGAGACTGTTGAGCAGATTTGGGGTGAGAGAAACCAAAGTTATGAATGAAATTAAGATCAGATGGTGTGGATGGAGGGGTTTCTCTGATGCTAATATTTTTTCCACTATGTTGTGGTGAACTTGGAGGCTCCATGTCTGTCTAATCTATACCACTAAGTGAATTTGTTCTTGGTAAATTTCTGGAAAATGGTAAGTTGACTTGGGTATCTGATAGAGTTGTAAGGACTTCAGGCACAGAGTTAGCTCTATGAATGGGTCTGACAATAGTTGGATCCCAAGATATAGGATACTTCCTAAGAATGATTTCTAGATTATCAACAATTCCAGGAGGATTTAGGTCATGATAAGCTCTGGTATGAATTCTTCTTGAAGCCAGTTTGTTAAGATTTCAGACCCAAAGAGAAGAAAGTTAGCCAGATATGACAATCTTTAGAGGCAAACTAGTTTTTAACAAAGGAAAATTAATCCTAAAAGTTTCCTAATCATTGATGTATAAGATATTTTAATGGTAGTGTGGGCTGCCCCAGTGGAGTCTTTGTGAAACCAAGAGTAATCAGTAGGCCTACTGATCACCACTGGAGTCTTTTGGTCTTTTATAGGTTGTGGAGTCGCCAGGTGGATGATTTCAAATCTTTAAGATGAGTTGCAGTCCACCACAGTAATTAAATACCAATCTAAGGCTATTGTGGGTCTTCTGAGGTCTCGAGGATGTCTAAGATTGCAATTTACTCAGAATTCCCCAGTGGAGTCACCATTATTTTGGGGTCCTGTGATTTGGCAGATTGGCATACCAAATGAAAAGGCAACATCAAAACCACTTGGGAATACTAGGATCTAGCCCTCCTGGATTCAGATAGGGATCTCTCTATATGTGTTTTCAAATGATATATCTTTGAGGCTTATTATATGATGTTAGGATATTTATGAAGCACAAGGGGTTTCTTTGTTTTTTTGCTGGGAATCATTAAATGAGAAGGTCATGTTAAGTGAAGGAGAAAATAAGTAGAAGGATGTTTCAGCATGGAAGATAGGTCAAGAAACAATGCTAAACCATTGGGCTATGGAGTCATAAAAGGGTTTAATTTCACAAAAACTATTCAAAGGTTTCCATGCGGAAATTCATCTATATCAGAGGATCTTTTAAGTTGAGTTTGTGATATGGAACATTAAGAAGTGTGATGAAAGAAGAAAAGCTAAGAAAACAAAGGGCAACCTAAGATCTGGGAAGGACTTTTAACCTAGCCTAATTTTGGCATACACTAAAGGGTAAAACATAAAAAGTAGCCTAAGATCAAGTAAGGACTTTGAACCTATCCTGCTTTTGGCATACTCTTAAAGAAAAAATTTAAGATAAACATAGAAAGTAACCTAAGATCAGGTAAGGACTTTGAACCTATCATGCTTTTGGAATACTTTCAGGGGATCTTTTAAAAGCAGATGTTGGAGGAAAAACTAGAGGACGGGGATAACCATAGACTTCCCTAGTTCTTGACTCTACTTAGCAAACCTTTCAAGAACGTTCAAGAACAAAATCTCAAGTTCTACTTAGCAAGACATGGGCTCACGAACATTCCTTGACCGGTTATACTCTATTGAAATAATTCCCAAACAAACATTTAGAAGAAAACATAAAGAAAAAAATTTATCAGTGAGAGCTAGGGTACTTTTCAATAAATCCTACTCTATATTTGTTGTTCTTTATCAGAGAAAATGGAAAGTATGGAAACATTAGGAAAATAACAATTACAGTTAGAAAAAACATCACTAATGATTTAGATCAGGATCCAGTGAATCTCC
>JAXQQM020058960.1:0-43150 GCA_034641835.2 Pinus albicaulis | reverse complement strand
ACATTGCATTTCATTTATTAATGAGCCCTTGGGCCGAAATGTTATATTTGTACATTTGTCAGCGATGGACGGCTGATGCCCGGGCTACTCTCATTTTTTCTAAATCTATGCATATACCAAAAATGCACTTCCAGTTACCCAGATAATTTTAAATCTGGTCAAACTCTCACACTAGGTGGAAGCCCTTTTATTATACCTCATATTCAATTATCAAAACGCAGTTCCTATGGTTATAAACCCACCTCTTACTTCATATATGAGGCCTTACCTTTTCCAACTTTCTATCTGGACAATCTTAAACCTCCACGGAAGCTAAATTTAGACCATGGTTATTAAAACCCAACTATCCATCCCAGAATTGTCATTTTCTTGCGGAAGCTTCAATTTTCAATTAAATCTATGGTTATGAAACCATACTTTAAACCCCTCAAAATTAGAATTTCAAAGTGGAAGTCATCTCACCCCTTTAGATCTTATAGTTATAAAACTATATCCCAAAACACACTTTATGAGATGCGAATTATTTATATTTTTGTCCAGATCGTATTTTCCTTTGTTGCTATAACTTTTGCTGTGCTTATTATGCAGGGATTTCGTACTCTATAATCTTGATGGGGCGTGGATTCTCCCCTCGAAATTTTCTTGGTCATGGTTTTATATACGCCTCTCTTTCTTAGATAGGTTCATATCACCTGTGGCTGTAATCGATAGACATTCTCGCTGTATATGCTGAGAATATAATGTAATGGGTTAATGTACTGATTATATAATATATATCAACATTTTTTTTTTTTTTTTGAAAAAAAAAGACTATTAGCACAACATGTCCGGGCCCACGACCTCAATGCTTGCCCCACTTACAAATTCATTATACAAGCTCGACCTTATATATATATATATATATATATATATCAACGCCTCATTAATCCTCGACCTTGGGTTTAAAATCCCAACGTTGCTCAAATCCCACCATTCGACAAACAATTGGATACATTCGGCCCCACACTTATATATGTATATCTTGACCATTTCACATTGAATTAACAATGGTTAATAACATCAAATATGATTTGGGCCCATGCAGCATAACTCACCTTTGCCATCCGACAGCTCCAGGCTTGTCGCGCTCTCATCCAACGATCCAACAGTGGATATGAATATCGCATTTTATTTTATTTTTTGTTCCGAGTTTTAATGTCCCAAAATAACGTGATATAAACGGTTTTGGAAAACCGCCTTATGCCATGCGTCCTTCATCTAATGGAATTGCGTTTTTATTTCAAATTTCATTTACCGTTTTTAAACTTTGCGAACCCACCGGTATTTCGAGCCCCAGTTTCACTGCGCTCCTCTCGGTTCCGTGTCCAACTCACAGTTCCACTTTTGTTCATCGTTTCGCCCTTTCTCTAACGTCTTATTGTAAAGGAATTCCACCCTCGGTCTTGTTTTTCTTTCACAACAGTGTTCGCTCCAGTTCCGTTACTGAAGACTACTCTCAATTCAAAGGTTTCAAATTTTCAACCCGGCGCCCCTACAAACGCACCACAGTTTCACCTGCGTCTTCAATTTCCATTGAGTTCGGAGTTCTATAGAAATTTCACTCCAATCACGGTTTCCCCACACAGATTTGCATGTTTCACTCTGTGTCTTTGATTCAATTGCCCTTATTCTCCTTGAGGCTCGAACAGCCAATTTCGAATGCGAATTGTTCACAATTTCTTGCGCAGTACTTTACCTTACTGTTCTTACAGACACTCCGGCTCTCCTCACTGTTTCAACCTTCAATCCCACGACATTATACTACCATATGCCGAATTCTGGATCTAAAATTCGGATTCAGTCCTTCTTCAGGATGATCAATCCTTTCAGTGATCGATCCCCTTCAATACATGAGCAACGCTATCAACATATTAAATTCTATACTCCCTCCCTCAGAAAGGGGCATTCATTATGAATTGCATAATTTCCTATAAAGTGTCTTATATGAGACAGCCAATTTCAAACCACATCCAACCAATCTGATACTTCCACAATTAATTCAAGCAGTCTACACAGGCATAATCCCCTCTGTCAATAACACAGGGTTTCACAATTGTCCACAGGGACTCAAATATCCTTCCTACTGAATTCAATCAAGAATATACATATAATTCATAGAGAATTTAGAAGCAATCCCTAATCATTATATACCCATGTGACCATTTACAAAAAACATTCACTTACTCTTCTAATTTGGCCAGATTTTCTATTCGATGGCCTTTTCCTCCTACTCTGTCTCTCAACAGAACTCTCCCTCAGAACAGCTATGAACTCTCCCTTTAATGCCTTTTAGGCTTACAGTTATACAAAATGGAAAATCAATCGATTTAGTTTCCACAACGACTCAACAGACTTTTGAATTTCCTAACTTTAGACAAAAATCCCTAAGTTGACTCTTCACATTCCTAACTCAATCAGCGTCCCTCATGTCCTCTAGTGGGCTAGAGAACATTTACAACTCCTCACTTATTTTACTCAAAAAATTAACATTTACATGAGAATTTAAAAGCATGAGACCCCCTATGTCTCATAAAAACACAAAGTGCTTCATTGTGCCTAATGCCCCTACATCAGCGGTTGTTTCCCTTCGTTAAAATGTAAATTTTTTAATTTATTGATACAAGCTTTATCATTTTTATTTTTTTTAAGGAGTGTTTATTATATTTTAATTGAAGTAGGCTTTATAAAATACATATATATAACTTTAATAACTCAACACGACTATTTCAATAAAGTGGGGCCCAACAATTAACTTACCTGGCATTAACGATCTCGCCCATCCAATGGCTGATGGAACGTCGCGTTGGCTCGGATGATCCAACGATCCTCAAGAGTTTTTGCATTAATTTTCCCTCCGGATCTTAACGCCAAAAAAAACATGACGTGAGTGGTAATTGGAAACCACCTTTCTCCACGTGTCAAGCAATGACATACATGGCGTTTTTTTGAGCGATTTCTTTTACCGCTTCTCAACAACGCGATACCGCTATATTATGGGAGGAAACCGTGTTTACTATTTGCCTTTCGGGTTCCGACTACTCTTGGACTCAAGGTCCCGCACAACTTTCCAATGTTGGTTTATCATCGCGCCTTTCATATGCTAATCTCTAATTCCCTCATATTTTACACAGCATTCATCTCATACGCAGAGACTCATAAGTGCATTGCCATATAGTGGGAATGAATCAGCATACTAACATTGGCTCTCAACACAGGGTCTTATCACATACAAAGGGGAAAAAGGAGGGTTTCATACAGAATCGACTTCCTCCCATCTATGCGCAGAGTTCACAATTTCAGAGTTCTGCATTTGCACCATCTCTATTATTGCGTTGCCCTCCTTAGTCCGACACAAGGGGTTTCAACTCCTTTACCAAATAAATGCGCGTTCTAGCTATCTACGGAGAGCATAAACTCTCACATAGAGACCTTAAAACAGTCCTCACACAAACATTCTTGTTCATTAACCCTTAAGACAGGGTTTGTCATACATTCTATTACGCTTCTTCACTAAATATATAGGCAGACTGTTAAGCCAAATTACAGGGTCTGCTCATACCCAGTTCATGAAGATTTAAGGCACTCTCACAGGAAGTTAAATCAAGCAATACTCATGTAGTATTGAAACAAGTCAAATGGTGTATACCAATGTAAATCAAATTTTCAATGTAAATATATTGGGCCCGCCACCCTTGGCAATGTCCAAAGCCCCGACAATTAACGCTTTGTTTCCTTTAAAAAAAAGTTAAAATTAAGTCAAATGTCTCATATACGGTAACAATGGCATATACTTCGTTTATCATTGCAAGGCATTCGAAGATTTGCATTTTTGCGTTTCACACATAGAATTTATATGTACAATAATAACAATAAATTCCTTTAATTATATATATAACTTATATTTTTTTATTATTATAAATTCTTGTAATAATATTTTTATTTTTATTATTATAAATTTTCATAAGTATTCATAAATTATATTTTTGTAGACATATCTAACTAGAACAACTACCATTTAATATATATATATGTGCTTTACGAAAATGTAAAAGCTTCTAGATGGTTTTCTCAACAAGACAATATGACATTGTTATTGTGGTTCGGTGGAATTGGATTAACAAAATATTAGTAGAAAACTAAATTGATTAGATTCTTCCTTCATACAGTGAATTTACTTACAACTTTTACTTGGCCAAATTTCCGATCAATTGGCCCTTCTGCAACCTATTCTCTGCAAATCTCTCCTACACTCTACGCAGCCCTATGCAGTTCTGCGGGACTATGCCTTTGAGACTTATTTTATACAACTTGCTACAAATGAATCGATTTAGATACCTACAATGACTCAACAAACTCTTCAATTTCCCAAATTCTAAATTTAGCCTAACAAACTGAAACTGATCTGACTTCTCCTGTCCTCTGATCATGCGAGGGCAGTTACAATTTTTCTCTCCAGATTTAACTAAAAATCACTCAATTTATTCAATAATTACATGAGCAAGTAAAATATAAGACCCCATATGTCTATCTATATACAAAATATTGTCTTGGGCCTAATGCCCCTGCATCAATTAATATATAAGATTCTGACAAGATTGAGTGGCCTACGCACAGGAACTAATTGTACAACTTTAACCAAATTGTATAACTAATGTACAAAATACCAACACTAAAATTTAACAAACAAACACATAATTGCAGAATTCAATAATAATAAACTCGCCCTAGCCATGAAATGCAAGCGAGTCCCGTCATTTTCCACTCGGAAAACACATGAGGATCCCAATTTTGTGAAAAGTCAAATGTTGTATACCAATGTAAATCAAATTTTCAATGTAAATATATTGGGCCCGCCACCCTTGGCAACGTCCAAAGCCCCAACAATTAACACTTTGTTTCCTTTAAAAAAAAATTAAAATTAAGTCAAATGTCTCATATACAGTAACAATGGCATATACTTCGTTTATCATTGCAAGGCATTCGAAGATTTGCATTTTTGTGTTTCACACATAGAATTTATATATACAATAATAACAATAAATTCCTTTAATTATATATATAACTTATATTTTTTTATTATTATAAATTCTTGTAATAATATTTTTATTATTATTATTATAAATTTTCATAAGTATTCATAAATTATATTTTTGTACACATATCTAACTAGAACAACTACCGTTTAATATATATGTGTGTGCTTTACGAAAATGTAAAAGCTTCTAGATGGTTTTCTCAACAAGACAATATGACATTGTTATTGTGGTTCAGTGGAATTGGATTAACAAAATATTAGTAGAAAACTAAATTGATTAGATTCTAAACCTTAACACTAACGTAAATTCTTAATTTTTACTTTAATTTAGCTATATTTAAACTAAAATAAGCGGCAACTTTATTACAAAGCAAATCTTCATAGATTTAACTATGCTTTATTACAAAGCAAATCTTCATAAACATGCTCAAATTCAAATTGCAACATTTCTATAATTACATTAAGCGGCATGTAATAGCTACCCATAGACATTTTCAAGATCACATTGCAACATTACTATATTTAAATTAAGCGGCACGTAGTAGCTACCTTGTAGCCTTGTTTAAATTTTATACTCTTGGAGTGTAAAGTATATAAGTGTGTATAAGTTAGGTGTATAAGAGCGTGTATAAATATAAAAGTGCACAAGGGTGTGTGTGTATATATTTATTACTCTTACTAGGGGTCTAATTACTTTGTCCCAATGGTTGCATAATGTTTATCCAATATTTTGGACGTAAATAATGTTTAGAGTACATACGAGTGTAAATTATATATTATATATAGAAACATCACATTCTTAAAGAGTGTAAAATATATATTATATAAAGGAATACCACATTTAAGAAGATATATAAATTATATATCAAATATTATTGGATATTAATTTTTTTTTAAATGATTTTTTTACCATTTCAAAATATTTTATAGATATTTAAATTTTCATATATATATATATATATATATATATATAATATATATATATATATATATATATAATAAATTTATCAACTTTATATATTTATAAGTAAAACCATTCTTATTGTACCTGCCGCTGGCAGGATACTACGCATCAAGTTTTGCTTGATAGTGACATTAATTCTCTTTGATTAGACATATCTCTTGAATTTTTGTATAGTTTGGCTATAGTTAAGTTTTAATAATTTTTTAATTTATTTTTCTTGCATCTGATTGGTGGATAGTTTCAACATGTTATTGCAAAATGCATAGATCTTAGTGCCAATTTCTATTGTTTATTGTTTAAAATTATTTTTCCTTGCTTCTTATTGGTTGAAATTATTCACTTGTTATTGTCGCTCGTCCTGCAATGCCGTCATTTCTACATCTCTTTTGTCGTATTTATAAATACATCTGTCCTGTCGTATTTATAAATACATTCCGCCTGATTATCACTACTTCGCAATGTCCGACGGAGTGCGTTCCGTAGACCATACGTTAATTCGGAGTTGGTGCTCCTATGAAAACCCAACCTCACGAGCATCAAACTCAATTGTTAATATAATGGTTTGAGCCCACGGCATTCAAATGCACGACCAATACAACGCTTGCCTTTAATATTCGCACTTCAATGTTTTAACCAAGAAATTTCTTAATTTTGGCAAACTCTACACTACGCGGAAGCTAATCATAATCAAGGTTTCAAAACCCACAAAGCATATAGTAAGCTCTACTAATAAAACCCCGCAAAGGTTTTATTTCAATTTCGGAACCATATTGTAACCCACTCATATATAAAACTCAACATTTTATCAACTGGACCCTATAACATATCAATGATACGTGTGCGCCCTTTCCCTTTAAAACTTTCCACAGCACTTCTATAAACAATTGCATCAGCGTATATAACTTATGCGCCTAGACTTCGGTTAAGTACTGTGCAGAACCTACTTATTCGAAGGTTATTGGTTTTAGTTCTTTTTTATTTTTTTTCCCTGCTATATAGTATATATCTTTGCCTAAGGCATGCGATCGTTCTTATTCTATTTGGCATCTGAATGATATATATCTTTTATAAGGCATGGCATCGTTCATATGATACAACTTTTTTTTTTCCTAAATTAGCAGTCTTGCAGTAATTAAATATTTTAATTAGCAGTTTCGCTTTTGATTATTTGTAAGTAGGAAAATTTAAATTGTATATTTTTTATATAAAATAATACCCTTTACTAATTTACCATGAGGAAATCAGTTTTCTCCTCTTTTTATGGCTTCCTTTACTGATTTACCATGAGGAAATCGGAGGTAAATCTGTTTTCTCCTTTTTTATGGCTTTTTTTCTTAAGTAGAAGTTTTTTTTTTTCCTGATTAGAAAACCCTATAGCCAACATCTCCTTTTTATTTAATTAATCTATTAAGTGCCTCAATTCAAGTTGCATCTACGTTGGCTTTGGTAGTGGTACTAGTACCAAGTCAATTTAATGTCGGGAAAGATCCGCACCACAGCGCAGGCAGACACGTGCAGGTGTAGGATTGGCTCGCGTTATCTGTTGGGCCGTCCGCGAATTGAAGTTCCGGACCCGAAATGTTATATGGCGCAGTTCATAAACATTTTCGTGTCACATACGTCAGCAGGCCCAAACTGGCCCGATATGGTTTGTAGGGCAGATTTAATTTCTCATCGCGCGCACAAAAATTTCTGTGACGTCAGCAAGTTTGTAACGCGATTTCGCGTTGTGATTTGGTGTAATCTTCGTTGAGTTTCGGCGGGCTCCACAAGGTCAAATGTTAAGGTTTGATAAGGTTTCATTTGATATGTTTTAACAACGCGCGATGAATGGGTTTTAAGTTATATATGTTTTATTATATAAACATATGTTTTAGCATATGTTATATAAACATATGTGAATGTAAAGTGGGCCCGACAGGTCTTAACATTAGTTTTAGTTTTAGTTTTTTTTTATTATTATATAGTTTTGATTCATATGTGTTGCGACACATTTAATAGTTTTGTTTTCAATCTGAAAAGATTTTATATACCTTAATATAAGGCCAGCGCTAATACACAATATTCGGGCCCACATATAAAATAAACATATGTCAATGTAACAATGCTGACCATATGTTTGTTAAACCTGCACGCCCATCCAACGGCTGGGACGACGTCGGATCAGTTTCGATGATCCAACGAATAAAAATCAATATCGCGTGATTTAGTTGCACGAACGTTAATTCACAAAGGTTGCGCGATGAGAGTGGTTTTTCGAAATTGCTCATGGACACGCGTCGCCCAGTTTATGAGATCGCATTCTTTTCTTAAATACTACTTACTGCCCTTCTTGTTGCGCGATACTATCGGACTTAGACTCTAAACCGCGTTCACTGTTCACACAGGGTTCCGCCTTCGTTCATGGTTCCATTCCCGCGTGGTTAGGTACTGATTCGTTGCATTTTTAATACTTCTTCGTTATGTTGCCTCAATTAACTCCGCATGCAGAGATTTAACTCAATTGTCATTGTTATGGTCCCAACCAGTTATCGGGTTCTTTACTATCCGACCTCAACACCATCCACACAGAGATTTAACGACCCTCTGCGTCCCTTCTTTGCTGGCATTCAACAAATACATGGGTTTCCTTATCACAATAGAATTCAGAATTTCCTCCAACCACTCAACATTGCTGCCTCATGCATTCAGTCACACATCAACTGTTTCTATTTGCAATTTATTAAAAAAATTAATTGTAAAAAATTATTAGGATTAGGATCATGCAATAATGCCTACTCTGTACGGTGAAAACTCACCATCAACATTCAAATTGGCGTTTTTAACCCTTTCGACCAATACATATATGTGTTTCTATGGAACCAAGACTTGCCTTTGTTTTAACACTGCAACGTTGGATATCGACCAAGGATACCATGGACACTTAGATATTCGGGCCTAGATATAAAATAAACATATGTCAACGTAACAATGTTGACCATATCTTTGTTAAACCTGCGCGCCCATCCAACGGTTGGGACGACGTTGGATTGGTTTGGATGATCCGACGAATAAAGCCCAATATCACGTGATTTAGTTGCACGAACGTTAATTGACAAAAGTTGCGCAATGAGAGTGGTTTTTCGAAACTGCTCATGGACACGCGTCACCCAGTTTATGAGATCGCATTCTTTTCTTAAATACTACTTACTTCCCTTCTTGCTGCGCGATACTACCAGACTTAGACTCTAAACCGCGTTCATTGTTCACACAGGGTTCCGCCTTCATTCACGGTTCCATTCCCGCGTGGTTAGCTACGAATTCATAGATTTGTTTTATGTTTTAAATGTAATACGACACATATTATAATAACAAATGAAAAATCCCATGAGGCTATGATATAACATTACACAACAGCAGTGTATAAAAGCAAAAACAGAGAATGTAATTATAAAAATTTAAAATTTAAATTAAATTATGTTTTAAATAAACTTTATCATTTTTGTATTATCATTTATTTTAATTATAAAAACTTTAAAAAATTATTTAAAAAATAATAATTGTAAAAAATTATTAGGATTGAAATTTGTTGAAATGTTAAATAAATCTAATACAAATAATAGTATTTAAAATTGTGATTTTTTTAAAATAATTTTAGTAATTGGGATTATGTTAAATAGTTATAGTGAATAATTATTATTTTTCTAATTCAGATTCAAATTTTCACCAATTACATGATAAACATTAATGTCTTGATGATTATTACTTAAATTAGTTATATTTGAACTAACCTATACCCTTTTCGTATATATGTAGATTAACTTCATGGTTTGACGGTTTTCGAACTCCACACCTCTGAGATATTTCAGCCGTTAGTATTGATTGTACTGTGGATAATTATATCAATTTAATGGTTTTGATATTTCTCGGGATCTTATCTCATTAAGTGTTTCGTGCTGAATTTTTATGGCTCTATCAATTCTGTTCAACTTGCTATTTTAACTAATTCGCTTTCAGTTTCCTGTGCATATAAATGCATGTGAGTCTGGGCAGTTCACTCTATTAGTGTTGTGCGGAAGCTTGTGCATTAAAGGTTATAAACCTTTTCAAATAATATGAGATAAACAACGTTCAACTCTTACCACATTAACTTTACCCTTCAAATATGCTCTGTTTTGAATGTAATATGGTTGAGACCAGAGGTAATAAAGGTAAGGTTATAAGGCCATGGGTCATTATATAAAGACTTTTATCATAAGTCGAGACGAATAAATTAAGTTATGTTTGTACCATATATTGTACAGTGACGAAGGAACCTGACCCCCGAGGTACTTGACATCAGTGGTGAACTTCTCTAGACTGACCCGCACTCATATATATCATTACCAAGTATACATCAGCCACATGCTAATAAGAACATCATAAATAAAATTGTGATGCATGAAAATTTTATTACTTGTATCATCGTCTCTGTCTATTTGGACAAATAAATTAATTTATATTTTAATGTTATTAATTATACATAGAATCATTATCAACAATAAGGTTTTCGGCATCGAATATGGAATTTATGATATTCATTATGCAAGTACATAACTAAGTTGGAGGATCTAGTCGATGTCATAGACACTCCATGTAGATCTCTTGATATTAACAACCATTAATTCAAAATTAAATGGCATAAAATTATGGGACTTGTGCGAGTTTCTACTTTGCAGTTGTTATTTTGCTTGAACCTCTGTCAATTTTATTTCCGCTCTTTAGATTTTATGTTCTTGACCGTCGAAATCGTTGTATTCTGCTCAAGACATCTGCAAATAGATTTATCGTGCGACTCGACACTCTGCAAGCGAGCTTTTGCAAGTTAGGCTGGAACTGTGCGCCTCCGGTTGGAAGGTCTGCTAAGCATAATTTCTCTTACTCTTTCATGTAATTCCACGTATTAAATTCCCTTTCTTGCTTTGATTCTGAGTGCAAAGTAGATGATATTCTACCTGCAATTTACATATTATGGACTTTGTTTTTAAATGATAGCCGAAGAAACATTGATGATCGCAATTCCATTCGAATTTGATAAAGTTGTTGCGTTCTACAAATCTCGTTTCTTTTTAACAAATTCATAAAGTTCCTAGAAGTACTTCTCAAGATTATATCATTCAGAGAAAACATAGAAAGCAAAATTTTTTTAGGTCCCTAGCATGAGAATACCATTTGTATCAGCCTCAGAGGATTCAAAGTCATTTCCCTTGGAACGAATCTGTTTACTAAAGCCTTCGTTCATTGAAAAATGTAGATTATTATCATCATCATTTTCTGAATCAAATTCCACTTCTTTTCTAGCTTCGACGTTAGTAGATCAAAAGCTATGCTCTTGTTCATAGAACAACATATTAGCACCATTATTATCATTTCTATCTGAAAGCACTTCGACCTTCACTTTATGATGCAAAATTTGAAGGCCTCTATTGCATCGTTCCCTGGTTTTTGCATTCCATGGCCAATGACGGAGTTGCTAGACGTTAAATAACATCCAAAGGCATGCAGAGTCGAAACAAATATTAAATGTGATGACAACAGGAGAGAAAAAGGAAATACTTCTATTCCTTAACAATGAAAACTGTTGTTACAATGTCTTCCTCTCACAGAGGGATTTACAAAATAGTGACTGCTGCAAGACACAGTGCACAAAACTTCACTCTCTGTCTCTCAGTTCAAAAAAAAATAATTCCGCTGTGTAAACCTATTCTATTTCGCACTCTGCTGTGTTTTTTAAAATAAAAACATAAGACTCTGTTACAAAGGCTCTCGGGCCTTTTATATGTTGCAGCACATATTACATTAAAAATAAAACTAAAGCAATACGCCCTTTCGGGGCCACCCAAAATGAAGGCTCATATTAAAAACATTGAAATGTTTTAACATTAGCTCTTATAACAAAGGACTTTATAAAAACTTCGTCGTGCATATAAAAAATATTAAAACCTTTGACATAAAACCTTTGCATCGCGCGATGAATGAAAACAAAACTCCGCCAGATTTCAAAAGGCGATGAACCAAATTGCATTAACGCATTTCGCGTTACAAATCTCTCCTTGCTGACATCACTATCTGTGCACGCGATGGATTATTAAATCCATCGTATAAAACCACATCGCGTCCGCCAAGGGCCTGCTGACGTAGGCACGAAATGTAATGCGAAAAGCTCTTATTAATTCCGCTGAATAAAATGCCACGGGTCCGGTTTAACACAATACAAACGGGCCATTCGAAAAGTTTCGATTCTGATGGAGGAACGGACCCGCGATCAAAACATAAACTGCGCTGTATAAAAGTGGATCGGGTCCACGATTTCACATTGTGCAATCGGGCGATAAACAAAAACATTCTCGATGCGATTCAACTTGCGATTGACTATTCTGATGCCGCGTGGTCTTGTGGACCCGCGGACCTTGGCTTAGGGCAGAGAGCGATTTATATGATTGCGATGAACTCATCGCATCGGGCCATAACAAAAGGCTGTGGTATATATGAAACGTTCCGATTACAATGAACAAATTCGAACTCGCTACATCAACAAGATACTGTGGGGACCACCGGGGTTTAAAAATAAAAACGCCCGCATTCATATAAAAATCAAAATGATTTTGTTCACGGTGTTTAAAATAAAAAGTACTCTGTTTCACCCAAAACAGAGACTGTCCCCGAACACAAAAAAAAAAGACTCTGTTTTTCAAACACAGAGGACTAGTGCCGATAATAATAAAAACTTACTGTTCACCATTTTAGAAAGCGGCTGGAACACAAAAGACTGGAGATAAAAAATGGAACAGTGAAAACATAAGTAGCTAATAGAACAGATGCAAAGCCAAGGGTATTTAAGACATGCCCAAAAACAAAACTCTATGAAATAAATTAAAGTTCAAGTTGTTTTGTGGTTATTGGTATCCTCCAAGAAATTATTGGATCGTGTGCATATTATGGAGGCAAGAAAATGCAAGCACCTGAGTTGAAAGTTAGTCAGAATTAATCTTTAAACAATTTCTCCCAGAACACAAGACACCTAACAAGAGTCATCAGTTTAATTGATTAAGTAAAAGCAACACTAGGAGTAGTCAAAACAGAAGTAGAAAATAGAACAGATGCAAAGGCAAGGGTAGTTTATAGCTTACTGAAAATAGTACTTGTTACACTATAGTCTAGAGATTTATAGCAAATTAGAGCAGCTACCCAAATAGTCACATTAGTCGTATTGCTATGGACCTATGGTGGTGGTAGTCTTAGTCCCATGCCCTAAGTTATTATTATAGGATCTTAAAGATTTCATATAGTCTAAATCAAGATTGTTCTATGCCATCTATTATTCACATTATCCTCCACAGGTTACTATGACTCAACTTCTGGTATTGCTCTTATTCTTCAGTCAGTTGATTCCTTTGGATAATTAATTTGTTGTTTTTTCTTGATGTTTTAACAAAGTTAGGTGCCACTTGCTGCATTGAATGGAATCTATGAATTTGGGGAACGATGGAATGTAGTGACATGCAACTTTCAAAGACGCTACAACAACTAACAGGAGAAGAAGATGCCGCTAATATCAAAATAGATTGTAGAAACAAAGCAATGGAGAAAACAAGTGTTGGATACTTTGCATGTAGACCTTGTAAGAAGTGGTTTATCTGCAGCTTCAAATGGTGCAAATGTTGTTGTTGTATGCAGTACATTTGTTAATATGCAGAAAATAAAAAGTGGTTGTCAAAGATCAACATGAAGGAAGGCAAAGAAGAAAACAAATAGTCAATACTTTAAATGTAGACGTGGTACCAGGTCGTATAGATACGACTTCAGATGGTCCAAATGTTGTTGTTGTATACACCATCATTGTTAATGTCCATAGAACAATGACTGGTTGTTAGCAATCATCATACAATACATTTATTCATGATTCAAATGAATATTTTGTCTTATCACGAAAGGTGGTGTAACCACCAAATTTTCAAAATATAATGATATAATTAGTCCATAATATGTTGACCTATCTTGTCCAATATTTGCTACATTGACTTGCAAGTACATGCTTTAGTGCAATAAAGTTGGGGCTTGCATAAGGGATGAATGCTTTGTTATAACTAAGTCGATTCTCACGTTTAGCTTTTTGTATGAAGCATATTGTTGCCTTGAAGATGCTATTATGCTACAGTCCATATGTGACTGTACATACATATTCGTAATTACAAGTATGTTGTTTACAATAAGCAAGATTAGTTTTACTAATCAAGACAGATACAATCTGTATTTCATGCTTTCTATTGTATGAAAAAGTCAATTATTTCTAGAATACATAGCTTCTATGTGAGAGTCATGTTTTCAGAGACAATAATCAATGTTGCATGTTGTTTGTTTTGCAGTGATACTTTTAAAATACAGAGAGAAAATAGGAGCTAGTTACTTGCAACTTTGCTTCTCTTATTTTACTGTTTTGAAATTAAAGATACAATATAACAGTAAAATTAGTATTTTGTGCTAGTAAACATTATCATAGACATATATTCAATAAATAAATAAATATTATAGAACCTCTTCTCATCTTTGAGGAAAAAAAAATCTAACATACATAGTACTTAGTAAACAAATCACCATACGAATCTGAAGAATAAATACATAGAAAAAATGGTTGGAATCATAGACATTGAAAACTACCATCCAACAAAAAAACATCGCATAGATGCTAATATTGATATCGTTTTAATGAACCATAGTCTCTTTAGACTACAACAATTTGCATATACTCCTGGAGATTGTTTGTTCAATGCATTTGAAGTGCTTCTGCACTTTCGTTACTCGTCTATTGAAATGCGCAATGGAATAATAGACCATTTTCTCAATTGTCTACAGCGCAATGACACAGAGGCAAAAGAATCATACCAATATGAACTAGATCCTGTCATGGAATTCACGATGTTGACACATACCTTCGTAGAATGCGTTTTTCTACATCTAATAGCAATTTCCAATCTGAAAGAGGCCTATGGGGAGACACATTTTGCATACGATGGCTATTAAAGTGGTTGAACATACCAATTGGAGTCTGATCACTAACAATGAAAACAAGGTATTTGTTCTTCAACCATGATCTAGATACAATTCCACTAAACATTTGTTTCATGATACAGATCCTATTAGTGGACATTTTGAACCCCTATTACACAAAAGATTATGTAGATGCAACTTTGTACCAAATTATTCCTTGTCACCTCTTTGCAAATATCTTGAAAACCATTATGAATCCGTCGCAAATTCATGGATTGCATATAGCAAAAACAACTATGTCGAAATGTGCCAATAGCATGTTCAGTGCAATTTGTCATTTAATAGCGCCTGAATTTGATGAACAGTCATTCAAAATCTACATTGTCCAATATTTTTGCAATGCACTAATGGCTAGGAATGACGATGCATTAAATTGTATAGAAAAAAACTTTAAAAATGAAACTATACAAAGTCAAACAATGGTTGCAGGTTCGCAACAATACCTAATTAATATGGCAATGCCATATGAAAAAGGAGGAGTTGAGGGAACATCATTTTGCTTCCAATGGACATCGATCATATTCAATGTAAACACATAAATATGGTCATTTACCAGTAAAACCATTGTCAATTACTACCAATCAAAAACAAATTTCAATCAAACGTACAACATATTATCATTTGAAACAAGTACATCACACATTCATTATGAACCATTACTATCAAATCAAAATACAAATCAGTGCAATCTGCAACATAGAATAGTACAAATGCACGAAAACACCAAGAATAGAATAAACTTGCGCAAATTGAAACAAATGATACGTACAAATGACCTAAATAAAATTGGAGAAAATAGAAATAAAATAGCAGATAAAAATTGTTCATCACGAAAAAGTACTCCCATAGAAATTTACAAACAACAAATTGAAGACACACCAAAAACCAAATTTCCAATATGTAAGACGTTGCAATTTCAAAAGAACATCTCAAGCATTGGACTTGAATTAGAAAAAATGTACATAACCATATCTGGAAAACAGAAGACATTGTGTTTAAATATCATTTGTAGATATTGCAAAACAACACTTGCCAATGCAAAGTTGCCTCGCTTTGCAACACCTGAACAAATAAGACGTAACAAGCCATTGCAAACTGTAACAACACTTTCAGAGCTTGAGGAAATACTTGTCGCATTGAGAATTCCCTTTGCACAAATAAGACCATGTGGCAAGAAGCGATCACAAATGGGCTTAACTGGTTCAATAATCAATGTACCTGTTCAGATGGACATTGTCCAAAAAGCATTGCCACAATCCATAAACAATACAATGACAATTGCTATTGCATTAAAACGACGACTAGAATACAAGAATGCATATCAAATAGGAAAAGTGCGTGTGCATACTGTCATGAGAGCACTTAAAGAACTATGTTCTCGAAATTTATATAAAACTGAAAACATTTCCATTAATAGCAATTGGAATCATATACTTGAATTGGACAATAAAGATAATAAATCTGAGGATGAAAACATTGATAGAAAAAGTGAAACCGATAGCATTTCAAAAAGTGAAATACCAACTGAAACCTTAGTACATGGATTCATAGCTTCACAATGAATTCATGATTTACAAGACAAGATTATTGGAATAGCACCAGCTGAAGGAAAATGACCACTTGGGATATTCAAAGAAAAACATGCAGAAGAAATGAGTTTCCCAACACTATTCTTTGGAAATCCACGTGACAATGATATAGTACAAAGATTTTGTTACCAAGAAATAGTAAAATGGGAACCAATGCATTGCAGTGGTCAATTTTCCTATCACATCACAAATTTGTTCTTCAAGACAATGTGAATAATCATTGAAAAGGTCATGTCATGCATTTCAGTACAAATAAGGAAAGGAAAATTACAAGGAAGAAAGTTGTTAGCAAAATATATTAAGTACATGCCCAACTTAGAAAAGTTACTAAAAAATCACATTGGATACGTAGATTTCAAACACATAATAATTTCTCCTGATTACCACCAACAAATGCAAAAACATATATTTGCAATGATACGACAATTAGGTCCTCCAATTTTCTTTGTTACATTTACAAGTGCAGAGCATCGTTTGACACCACTAGTAGAAACTCTTACTAAATTTCATAGCAATAGAAATAAAAAGAAACACATTGAAACAATTGAGGAATACAACACTGATTATCTTGTCATAAAGGACCCAGTAACATGTACACATTACTATAGACATAAGACAAATGCACTGAAGTAATTGATCTGTCAAGATAGTACATTTTTTGGCAAAATATTAGATTACTACTTTGTAAGTGAGTTCCAAAATAGAGGTAGTGCACATGAACATGCTCTTATATGGAAATAAAATGCTCTAGTATATGGAATTAATACTAACTTAGAAATTGAAAACTTCTTGGACAACTATATAACTTGTAGCACAAATCACCTTGATCCAGAACTCGCAAAGATACATGAACATCATCATACCAAAAGCTGTAAAAAAAGAAAAGCATCACAGTGTAGATACAAATTTCCAATGCTACCAATGAAAATAACAAGGATTCTTGAACCAATTACTTCAGTACATGGCTCACTAAATGAAAAAGTTTTGTCCTTGCAAAGCACCTTAGAACAAAAACACTATGACAAATCAACTAGTCATGAAAATTTCTTAGATGAATTCCAGTTAACAGAAACTGATTACATCGAATTAATACAAAGTACATTAACACAACCAATGGTATTCTTGCAACAAAAACCATCAGAAATATAGAATAATAGCTTTTCATACAATATGTCACACCTATGGAATGCAAATACAGATGCTCAATATGTTCTAAATGCATATGCTGCAGCTTCATATTTCACTTCATATATTACCAAATTTGACAGATCTATGACAAATGCATTCAAAAGGATACGAAAAGAACATGAAAAGAGAAAAATCGATGCTATTCAAATGATACGGTCTCTAGGTAATTATTTGCTTAACCTTCAACAAATTCCAGCTCAACAAGCAGTCCACATAGCTCTCTCCCTACCATTGAATCATAGCTCAAGAGAATGAAAATTTATAAACACAGCACCAACAGATGAACGCACATTTATACTTAAACCAACCACTCTTCTGAAAAAAATTCCTGACAACTCTGAAGATGTTATGTGCAGTTCTATAATTCATTACTATATCAATAGGCCTAATGATATTAAGCACGTATGTTTAGCTGAATTTGTATCAAATTATAGGAAATATGGCACACCAATATCAAAAAGAAAAAAAGAAAAAGTAACTCGATTCATCAAATACAAAAAACACATTCACTATGAAAACTATTACAGAGAAAATAATTTTCTATATGTTCCATTCGAAAATAATGAAGATACGCTAAAGCAAGAATTCTTGACATGGAAGAGTGCATACATGTTGCATAAGAACACAATAAAGAACAATTAAACTAAGTTCACACATAACATGAACAAGAAATGGGGTGATTTGAAAGAAGCAATTCAAAAAATTGACAACAACACTGCAACTTCTAACCATACAATAAAAAAACCTAAAATATCCAATGATGTTACCGAGAAGTACGAATTGGCTAAAGATTTGCAATTTCCATAATTCAATGACAAAAAAAAGACATCTTAACATTGGTTTTCAATCTACAGAACATCCATTTATGCTTAGCAATGAAGAATACTACAAGATTAGGAGAATGCTTAATAGAGAACAACGAGCAATACTCAAAGACATTGAAATGAAAAAACGAAAGAAAATAGACAAACCATTCTACTTATTTTTGACTGGAGGAGCCGGTACTGGAAAAACATTCACAGCAAAAGAAATATTTCAAATGCTCATGCGCATTTACAATGAGCATTACAATATAGACCCTTTGAAACCAAAAGGTTTGATATTAGCATATACAGGTAAAGCTGCATATAATGCAAGTGGAGTGACAATTCATTCTTCATTGCTAATGCCTTTCAACAAATCTAGTTTTATTCCACTTAGCAACGATGTATTAGAAAACTTAACACAACTGTACGAAGAATTAAGGGTTGTTCTCATTGATGAAGTATCTCTAATTGGAAGTTGTTTTCTATATCAAATTGATGATTGACTAAGAAACATTAAGCATAATAATAAAAAATACTTTGGAAACATTGATATAATATTTTGTGGCAACTTGTACCAAGCACAACCTATACAAGATTCACTAATATTTGAACAACCTACAATAAGAAGGCAACCAATAACATATTACTTTTGGAAAGAACATGTAAAGTACTATGAATTGCACATTGCAATGCGTCAAACAAATGAAATATTCATTAGCATTTTGAATAGGATGCATATAAATAATCAAACAAAAGGTGATTTGAATTATCTAAATAGAAATTGTATTCGAAATGCTACTAATGAACCTACTTTCCCCTATCTATTTTTTAGGAATAAAGGTGTAGCATTACATAACAAGAAAATGTTGTCTATTGTTCCTAGTGATGAAATTGTAATTGATGCAATTGATTACGAAGAAAAAAACCATGGACACATACCATCTCATGCACAAATAGTGACATTGCCTTCACAAATCGTCCTAAAACTTAATATGCTAGTTGAAATATATGCAGGAAACTATGACATACAAGACGGTCTAGTCAACGGTGCAGATGGTATCATTAAAGCATATGTAAAGTTAGACAACTTTGATGTAATATGGATCAAATTCTATGATGACCGTGTTGGTCATCGACAAGCACATAAATTTTCTTTTCTATATAGCGAAGAAATTTGTAGCGATTGGACTCCCATACTGCGCACAACAAAGCCAGTTTCTATATTAGCAAAAACAGGCAACTTGAAAATCGGAAAATAATTTCCAATATAACTAGCATGTGCACGTATAATACACAGATCACAAGGCTTAACACTAGACAATCTTGCATTTGATCCTTTAGGAATACGATGCCATGGATTAGTATATACAGTTCTTTGTCGTGTGAGAAACATAGAATCATTGTATTTTCTTAGTCCACTTAAGAAACAAAACTTCCGAATTCAACACAAAATTTCTGTTGAAATGGAACGTTTACAAAGAAACGCAATGTGGCAACTAGAATAAAACTATTTGTTATTAGAAACAAAAGCATACATTTCAATTCTTTCTCTAAACACCCGCAATTTACAAATACATATTGATGATTTGTTAAATGACTATGATCTAATGCAATCTGACATCCTATGTTTACAAGAAACAAATTTGAAAGATTCAATTCTTCTAAAAAGACTTGAAACATTCAATTTCATATCAAATCATAGTAAACATGGTTTTCTAATTTGTATGAAAAAACATATAAAGATCTTGAAACATATTCATTTTGAATAAAAAAACGTTGAAACTACACTAGCAAATATGCTTCTTAATGACATGGATATTATAGTTGTGAATGTCTACGTTGCACTATATGCAACATTGAACGATGCATTGGATCTTCTTTCAAAATCATTATGCATAATACATTCAAATCAAACAATAGAAATTGTCGGCAATTTCAACATCAATATGCTTGGAAGAAACAACAAAACAAACAAACTAAGATCGTATATGCACAATTACAAACTTCATTTTATTTTAGAGACAAATAACAATCAACAATTATCAATCATTGATCACATATGGTCAAACATAACTTGTAGCTATAAGACTTTTAGGTTAGATACATATTGGACCGACCATGATACTATTTTTCTCATCATTGAAGACAAAAATGCAACAGAAACATAGTGCAAATGAAAGTAGTCTAATGCTTTTTTCTAGTCAATAGTGTCAGACTTGCATACTCATGTCCTTATTATACAAATGAAATCAATAGTGAGTATTATTACCAAACATACCTTTAATTTGTTTCTGAAATTTTTTTTGAAAGCTGCATTATAGCCTTTTAACTACTATGACTTTGAATTCTAATTGTATGTCTTGCAAATTTCTATAGCTTTAGACAATGAGTCAAATAGGAAATGACAAGTCACAAAAAGAAATAAACACATCCAGGTTTGTTTACCACACCCAACTTACTTACCCTTCAATGCATATGTATAGAGATATCTCTATGTTTAACTGTTTATTCTTTCTACAAAACTATTGCAAGACCTATTCTTATATTACTAGTACTGACTTCTATAGCACTGTTTTTCATATAGAATTATGCTATGCATCGATGATTTAACTATCAAGCATCACAGAATTCATTTTAATTCTTGAATTTGTCTTTCAACCCATTGTAGTATTGTCATGCACACATGACACACCATCCATTACAAATTGCAAACTATATATAACCATTTTGGAGTTATCTAATAGTAAACACTACAGAATATTGAACCTTATTCTCTACAGTATTTTAGGACTACCACATAATTTGTTTCCCTTTTCATAATCTCAATAATGTTCCATGCTTAAACTTGACAATCATCACCAACTTCTTATTTCCATCAGAACTGTTACATGCATAATTCTATCAACCCCAGTCTTCTTGTTCTTCTTTTCTTGTCAACCTTTAATTCCTTTGCCTCACCCTTTCTCTAGAAACTTGTCAAGCTTCCTCTTCACTTCACATTTGAACCCTTTTTCACTAAGATCTCCTCCAATTTCCCATGTTGCTCGTTTTCAACTTCTAAATTGTAATAAAGATAATATCAAATAGAAATTAAATTGCTTCCAAAATTATAACTCTATTTCAGTTACATCAAACTGAATTATTTCATAATCCATATGCATCTTAATTCACATTGTGCAATTTAAAGAAAATGTTTCCAATCTTATCATTATTTCTCTTAATATTCCTTTTTATCTTTGTAATTTTATCTATACCTTTTTTTTTGGTTTCTTTTGTCCTATGGTGTTTCTATATTATTTTTCGTTGGGTGGTAGAACAAGCTCAAATGACATATATCTTGATCGACATATTTATTATGTAAACTCCCAACCACCCATAATAATTAACAGCATTGGAAAGTGAGCTTGATCAACAAACACATCCAGGTTTGCTTATTACGTCCAACTTACTTAGTCTTCAATGCATATGTATATACATATCTCTATGTTTAATTGTTTATTTCTTTCTATGAAACTATCACTAATTGAATTCTTGATTACTTGTTCAATTGATTCCTAATTAGTATTACTGAGTCGACTTTTATCAATGTTTTCATGCCAATCAGCAGTACATGAACTTTCATACATCTGTACTAGATGCATTTACGCATTTCTATAGTACTGGAATTGAATGATTTTTTCTATCAGCCAAAAAACTTTTAATATTTGCAACTCAGATCAGTATATATCTCTGTTGCACTAATAGAATTTTCTAAATTTAATATTGTATAATTTATAATTATTCCATTATCGAAGTTTTTAAATGCAATTAATGTTTCTTTCAGTAACTAATACTCAGTTTCCACTACAATATACAATAAGCTTATACTTTTATTTTTATTTTTAGTTGTTAAAATTTACCAAACACTTTGTGGTCATGTTCAAGTGCACCATTCAATGACGTTGCATATTTTTCATCTCGCAGCTCTTGACAACAAGCTACAATAAACAAAGAGAAACAAATATCAGGTGCAATTGAATTAGACAAGTAGGTAAATTTGAAAAAAATTCTTATACGTACCGTTGACATAGAATTTATATTTATCACCAATGTATTTTACTTCTAATTGTTTCTTTTGCCACATCAACATCATCAATACACAGATCTAAAGCAACATATTTAGTCCCAGTTACCATTGAATAACTAAACATTCGCAAAACTATAAAAATGTTCAATGGAGATGTTATGGTTATCTATAGCACATACCTTGATAAAGTCCACAAATCACGACAAATACTATGTGCAGATTTGACAGATGCCAAAGGAATCATGACAATCACATTTTCCATACCAACTGAGCTCATTGAACAACATGGACAAAAAATATTACCAGGAAAAGCAATATCTATTTCAAATTTTAAATTTCTTCCCAAAACAAATTATGACCATGGTGATTGTGATTGGATTCTGCTGCTAACTGAACTAAGCACCGTACAAAACATACCAATAATTTGCAAAGAATACAAATTCATTCCAGACACAACAGTAAAATAGCTTACAACAAATACAGCAACATATCCAATTGGAACAATTGCTACAGTTGTCACAGTTGCACGGAAAGTTTGTTTCCAATATACATTGAAAATTAAAGATGGAAATTTCGATGACAATAGAGCAACGGTAACATAAATTACTTTGAAATGTTTTTATATTGCTAGTTCCATCCTACATTTCAATTCAGTTTGAAAAAAAAAATTAACTTTCTGTCTTCTATTGCAGTTGCAGTTATTTGAAACATTTGCACCACTCTATGATGAAATTGAAAAAGAATCGCAAAAAGGCCATTTTCCAATTATGTTATTCAAAAACATAACAAACATGAAATAACTGAAGGACAGAACAATTCAAACAACGCAAGCTACATTCATCAAAAAATTGAATGCAAAAGCAACAGAAGAACTTAGAAAATTGAACCCTCCAACATTCTCTGTAAGTACAAATGAAACAATACCTCTGCTTCTCAATATACAATTGTTTCTTCATTTGTTTCTATTTTTAAATATACTACTTGTCCTTCTGTATGAACAGATAAAAGGAACATTGACAATTGCAAGCATTTACTCTACACCATTTGACCCAGTTTGTGTTGGATGCAATTCACCAATACCAACCTCTACAATGACAGAGGAGACAAAAGTTAATTGCCTAAAGTGCAATAAAAATTTGTCCTTTTCCTATTCACAGTGTCTTAATTGCATAATCAAGTCCAACAACACCAATTTGCAATGTTGCATCTGAAACAAATTGCTCTTGAAACAGTTACTTCCCAACCTAGCAAATATGTCTTTTCAAGACTATGTTCAAAAGAAACAAGCAACAATGTATATGCTATGCGATTTCAAAATCAATGGTACATTTACAATCAATGAAGACAACGAGATCCAATCTGTTGACAGCAACGGAAGCCTTACCAAAGCTAGGTATACTTATAATTATTCTTCATCTTTCAAGAAAAAATCAGATATATGCACTTTAAATTATGCTATCCAAAATAGAAAGATTTGTACTAATTTTTCCCTTTTCTTTGCAGCACCAGCACTTCTACAAACATTGGCTACAACAGAAACACATAGTAATCCAGAAATCAGTGCAAATTTCTTCTCAATTTTTGTACAAGATTTTACTGCTCATATCTACCTTTCTCAAAGTGCAGTATGTCTGCAACATTTTGCCAGAACAAGAATGTTTTCATAGAACAATTAGGAACAAAAATCACTAGTTATACTTATAGTGTTTCTTCACCCTATTTACAGATACTTTCAGACTTAATATATGTATATTTAAGAAATATAGCTTTTCCATTAGGCCTTTACATATGTTTTCAGATTTCATACATGTATGTTTAATGAATAGAACCTGTCTTTACAATTTAACATTATCTATAAAAATGTTATAAATCTATTGAAAAATCTCCTGAAAAAAATATTTGTGCAGACTTGATGCATGGGCTACTTCTAGTCTTCTATCTTGTTGTTTATTGGTTTTGCAAAAATTGTAATTGACATCTGAAACATTAATTCATGTCTATAAAAGAGAAAGAGGCATTAAGATTATTTTTCCATACGGTGTGCAGTAAAAGTACACCTGTCTGCAAAGGAAGCAGGGACATTAATTTTTCATATATTCTTATGTATCAACTTTGATCAGCATCTCTCAATTTGGGAAATATTGTTATGGTAACAGAAATAGTAAATCGCCATTTCTAAGTTTATGCTTCCTTAGCTTATAAGTTCATTTTTTTTTTTGCAGATTCCTATATTTACTCTTAATAGTAATGCACCAAATTCTATGTCTAAACACCGTACTAAGACTAAATTTAGTCTTATGTTCCCTGCTCTTGCCCTTTGTTATAATTTCCTCCACAATATGATTCTTCTTCACCTACACTTTACGACTGAAAGCTTATATATTAAGCATTATTGGGTGATTGGTATTTACTTTGTTAAGTTCTTTTTCTACTTTAATATTCAAATACTCCAGTCTTAGCTTTTGATAAGTATTTGTTTAAGAATTTTCAGTCAAGCTTCGATTCTATGAGATAATATATATAATCAATAAAATGTGCATGTACAGTGGTGATGCCACAAATGGTTTGAACAATATTTCAAGCCAAGAATACAAGTCTCTTTAAATGGTAGAATTCTGGTTTTTGTTTTTGTTGTATTTAATTGTTTTGTATTTTTAAAATTTTATTTACTTATGTTGCATTTTAAAATTTATATTTAATTTCAATTTCTAAAGTAATACAATTATAAAATTTTCATATATATTATTAAATAACATATTGCATTATATAAAATAACAAATTACATCATATAAGCCAAGCCTATGTCTTTAAGTCCTTGGTTCCCACACAAAGTGACCATTGCGATTAATATTCGCCTTATAATCAAACCCACTATAAATATGCCACTATTCGAATATTCCTCTGTCGCCATCCCTCAATGAAATTGAATCAACTCTATTTAATTTAATAAAGGATTATATGCTTCAAACGTGTGCATAACCACCATTAACCCAGTCATGTGCAACATTACAATTTAACCTTTTTACACAGCGCCTCTGTAGTTTAATTCGATTTATGGTCCTACCTTGATGACTTTGCCGTGGATAATTATTCCTTCCATCTCTAAACCAAATTTCTGATTTGTTTCTCAAACACGGGTTTTTGTTTCATGAATCCAAAAACCCAAATTAAGAATTATTTAAATTTATGTAACGGTGGATTTGTTTGAACGCGACGGAGTCAGTTTTAAGTGAAGACCAGTGGTCCCCACAAAGTGTCTTGTTGATGTTGGAGGTTGCGATGCGATCGCAATCGCAATCGCATGTTATATTATGTTACAATCGCAAATGGTTCTAACATGGCCCGATTGTTATGTGAAGTCCGGACCGGATGCCGTTTATGGACTGGATTTAATTCCTTTATCGCGCGTCCGTTCTCAATCAGAATCGGAAGATTCAAGATGGCTCGTTTGTATTCTCAAGTTCCAGATCCGATGCATATTATAGGCTGGATTTAATTTGTTCATCGCGCGTCCAAATCCGTCATACACCAAAACTTGTTTGCGGACGCGATGAGCTATTATGGACTCAATTTAATGACTCATCGCGCGTCCAAATGGCCATGTGATTTCAGCCAGATTGTAACGCGATATGTGAATGTATTTTGGTTGAATCGACTTTCAAGTCCGGAGGTTTATCCCGCGACGGAGGTTTGAAGTTTTACAAAGGTTTTATATTAAAGTTTTATTAACGTTTTTGTTTTATGTTTTAAACATCGTGCGATGGAGTTTTTATACTATGGTTTGTTTTTGTTATCGCACACCAAAAAGGTTTATAACCTTTGATTTATATGTTTTAACATTAAACATGTGCTCATTGTAAGGTGGACCCGAAAGGGCAATGCATAGGTTTTAAGTTTAGCTTTATTTAACATTTGTTTCGAATCTACACGGTTTTGGATGCTATTTAACATCTAGCAAACGCTGAAACAGTGGTACAGCTATGCACTTTAGCGCCATCTTGCTTTTTTTAAAGTAGTGACTCCACTATGTATCCAAATCAATTGATATATATTCCTATTTATATAATGCTTGCTAGTTTGGATTATTTAGTTATTATTCTTTTAATTCTAGAATATTTATTATTTTTTTTTATTCAAATGAATTGGTGATTGGATTAAGTTAATTTTGAAAATTTTAATTATAATTTTTAAGTATTTATATACATCTTTTTCTACATAATTTAATTGGAAATTTGAACTTAATCCTTTTCATACATAAACTTTTATTTATACATAAAGCTTTATTTAAAGATCCCAAATTAAACAACCCTGCAACTATAGTTATTTTAATTTTAATTTTTTTATTTTCCAAGATGATGATTGCAAATTAAACGACCTTGCACTTCCATCTGTTGCAATTTACAATTTTTATTTTCCAAGGTTGTAGTTCCATCTGTTTTTTCGTTCTCTTTCACAAGTTCCATTAATCAACTCCAACGTACAATATTCCACATTATATATATATATATATATATATATATATATATATTTATTTATTTATTTATTTATTTATTTATTTTTGTTAATTTTTTAAGCTTAAATTTGACTTATATACTTTTTCTATAGATCAATATTTAGTTAAATAATAACTTCAATATATTTTTAAAAATATATTATATTATTATACATTTCCGTTATTATAAAATATTTTTTTTAGATTTTATTATTACATATTTATAATTTAAAGTAGAGCCAAAGTTTATAAATTATATATTTAATAAATTAATCCACACACACACACACACATATATTTTAAACTTAAACTTGATTTATATATTCAAATTGTTGCTTCTTTTATAATTTATTTTGATAAATATAACATTTTTATATATATGAATGTATTTAGCTCCTTAAAATTAGTTTTTTTTTTTAAACCTATATTTAAAAAATTAATCCATACATATATTAATAATGAAATACTTTTTCTATAGATCAATATTTAGTTAAATAATTACTTCAATATATTTTTAAAAATATATTATATTATTATACATTTCCATTATTATAAAATATTTTTTTTACATTTTATTATTACATATTTATAATTTAAAGTAGAGCCAAAGTTTATAAATTATATATTTAAACAAAATATCACAGTTTATATATAAATTGATATCGATTAGCAATTTTTATAAAATATCTAATATGAGATGGATGGCCATATTATTTCTCTCTAAGTTAACAACTAAAATCACAACACTAAATTCAATTTTATAAGTTTACTTTAATTTAGCTATATCTAATTGTATTATAAAACAAGTATAACTATATTATATAAAAAAAACATTAGAAATTGAAAAATATAATTAATAAAAAAACACATCCCTGATGAATAGAATATCAAATCTATCCAATATCTAAAAAAATCAAATTAGTTAACTAAATTATATTATTAAATTTTAGAATATATAATGAACATATCAAATATATAACTATACAAAATATTAAACAATTTTAATCGCTATATACTATGCCATATAATTATATTTATATTAAAAAAACATTAGAAATTGAAAAATGTAATTAAAATATGACATTCCTAATGAGTAAAATATTGAATCTATCCAATATCTAAAAACTCAAATTGGTTAACTAAATCACATTATTAAATTTTGAAATATACATTAAATATATCAAATATATAACTATACAAAATATTAAACAATTTTAATTGCTATATATCATGTCATCTAATTTTAAGTAAAAATAACATGCAACTTCTTGAACTATATATATATATATACACACACACACACACACACACACACACACAAAGCAAATCCTCATAGCCATGCTCAAACTCAAATTAACACCTAAAATCATAGCACTAAATTCAATTTTGTAAATTTGCTTTAATTTAGCCATATCTAATTCTATTATAAAACACGTGTAACTATATTATATATAAAAACATTAGAAATTGAAAAATATAATTAATAAAAAAACACATCCCTGATGAATAGAATATCAAATCTATCCAATATCTAAAAAAGTCAAATTACTTAACTAAATTATATTATTAAATTTTAGAACATATAATGAATTTATCAAATATACAACTACACAAAATATTAAACAATTTTAATGGCTATATACTATGCCATATAATTATATTTATACAAAAAAACATTAAAAATTGAAAAATGTAATTAAAAAACCACATTCCAAATGACTAAAATATTGAATCTATCCAATATCTAAAAACTCAAATTGGCTAACTAAATTACATTATTAAATTTTGGAATATACATTAAATATATCAAATATATAACTATACAAAATATTAAACAATTTTAATTGCTATATATCATGTCATGTAATTTTAAGTAAAAATAACATGCAACTTTTTGAATAATAACAATAAGTTCCTTATATATATATATATATATATATATATATATATATATATATTTTGTTATTATAAATTCTTATAATAATATTTTTATTTTTAGCATTATAAATTTTCATATTCATATATATACTTTAGGAAAATGTAAAAGTTTTCATATCTAAAAAAATTAAATTAGTTAACTAAATTATATTATTATATGGAATTAATACTAACATAAATTCTTATTTTTTACTTTAATTTATCTATATTTAAACTAAACTTAGCGACAAGTTTATTACAAAGAGAATCCTCATAGACATCCTTAAATTCAAATGGCAACATTTAGCAAATCCTCATAGACATGCTCAAACTCAAATTCCAACAATTATTTCTAATTTAATTTAACTATACTTTATTACAAAACAAATATTCATAAACATCCTCAAATACTATTATCCTTTTCAATAAATTGTAAATAGAAAGTTAAAAAGCAATGAATCAATAAAATATTCGATATAATTTTGAATTGCAAATGCAAATTGTATTAAGATTAAGTGTCTTATTGATGTGGAACATTGCGATGCAATCACAATCGTAATCGCAAGTTATATGATAAAACCGCATATGTTTTTCTTGCCACCGTTGAATGATGTGATGTGATTGGCACAATCGCAATCGCAAATTGCAAGTTCAAGTTCTTTTGTTATGGCCATATTGCAATGGTATGAATCAATAAAACATTTGAATTGCAATTGCAAATTGTATTAAAATTAAGTGTCATGTTGATGTGGAAGATTGCAATGCGATCGCAATCGCAAGTCATATGATACAGCAGCATCTGTTTGTTTTGCCACCGTTGAATGATGCGATTGGCACAATCGCAATCACAAATCGTAAGTTCTTTTGTTTTGGCCTGATTGCAATCGTAAGTCTCAGACCCGATAAGTTTTATAAGGCGAATTTATTTTCCATATTTGGTTTAATTTTTTTCATGTTCAGTGGCCTCCACGATTGCAAAAGGTTCATTTGATACATTGTACTTTATCACGCAATGGATCACTTTGATAAGTTTTCTTTTGTAATACTTTTACATGTTTTATTATGTATAGTTTAAAAAATACATATCCCAATCTACTTTATTTTTTGAACAAAATCACTATAGATTTATTATTTTACTTTTTACTATATTAATTAAAAAATATATAACTTTAATTTTATATTTAATTTTTTGTTTTTCAATTTTTTTAAAATTTTGTATATTTTAAAGTTATTTTTTAAACAACATATTTGTAGATTTATTATTTTATTTTTAACTATGCAATCTCTTGTTCATTATTAATCTCTGTGCTCAGGCTACTTGATTACACTCTCTGTCCATATATGAACTGTATTCATTTTTATTTTTTAAATCTACGCACTCTCAAACTAATGATCTCGCAAACTTATTTCACTTTTCATCTTCGAAGGAAACCTTATTATAAAACCCACTTTATAAACTGTTGTTGTAATAAACCCAATCAATATTTTAATTTAATTTCGGAGCTATATTACAGCCCACTCGTATGTATTCGAATTGCCTAATTCGAATTACATTTGGCCCCAAATCAAAGTTATGAAACATTTGATGAGCTTTGAACTTGATTAATATTCTGGCAGATATTAAGGTTCGCTTTCCGATTCCGATTAATGCATTTTCCAATGTTCTGATGCAATTCCCTTACTCCGATGTGATTGATGCATTCGCAAATGTTCCGATGCAATTAACGCCTTTTAAGCCGGAACTTCAAACACATATAAATCACAGTTCATAAACACATCAGGTCCGCAATTGCCATCGGGACTTTTTTTGACATGTTCCACTGTTATGATTTTCTCCGATGCGATTTGTGAGGGTCCCACAAGGTTAATAAATTCTTCTGTCCATTCGATTTATTATAATGTATGCATTTGCCAATGGTTTAAAAACGAATACCACTCGTCGGGCCCACGATGCATTATACCCTACCTTTATATATCGTGCACGAACTATGATATATCAGCATACATTACAGCCTTCGATATAACTGAACCTTTGAATTTATTGCTCAAGCGCTCATAGCATAAACCTTGATTTTGGGTAAAGCACCAATAACTAAAGTTTGTTGCCTCATATCAAAAAATATATGTATTTCACCATATATATATATGTCCCCACTTCAATTGTCAATAGCATTACCATGCCACACACTTACATTGAAACTTAAGAAAATAATTAACCATAATACCTGCGCCAATAACACTTGGGCTAAGGTTAAAATATCAACCATTGATATATTTTAAGGTTTGGGCCCATCAGAAAATTAACAATCATTAAAACCCAACCATGATGTGAAAGTTCAACTGGTGCCCAGCAACCTAAAGCACCTTTCTCATCCGACAGTGGGAAACTCATCGCGTTGTCGAGGATGATCCTACGACCGTCATGCCATATCGTATTTTTTATTGAGCCAACCTTTAACCGCTCAAACGAACGCGAAAAAAGTTGTTTTGTAAAACTTCCTTAGCACACGTGACCATTAATGACATATATTGCGTTCTTTTTGAAAAAATTTATTACCACTTCAACTATCTCGTGAACCCACTGGTTTTTGACCACCGGTTTTACTGTTCATTCATGGTTTTGTCCGTCTCTTCCACTTCCTTCCTTTATTAAATCTTCGCCCTTTTTTTTCACAGTTCTACGCCTGTGTTTGTTATCATTTTTTCTAGTGTGCCATGATTTATAGCTGAGTATGCAATATAACCTAATATGTTTGATTATAAAACTCTGTTCTAAAACACAATTTCACTCCATATCAACTTCGTCCAACCAATTGGATCTCTTTTCACTTAAAGACTGTACGAGACTCGGTATTATCTTCACAGTGGACTTAAGATGCATTCAACAAAAAAATAGGTTTAAATAAACCCCCGATCTTAGCCAGCTTAGCTATTTCAGAAGGGTTAGGTTCTCTATCTCTGAAACCCTTCGGTTCTCAAATGCACTGTACTATCCACCTATAGTTCTGGTTCTTACGATGTTGTTTAGTTGTTAAACCTCTGTACACCCAATTGAGTAGAAACGATGCCAATCCCCTTCTGTATTCGATTTCTGTGATTTGTAATCGACTACAAGCTCAATAAGATTCAAATGTGATAGATTGCATTGATTCTTTCCTTCATATAGACTACCAGGTTAACCCTCAACTTTTAGAGTTTTATTCACATGGATACTCATAGGAGCTTGAAATATTCTTCATACAGAAAAAATCAAACAATGTACATCTCACAAAATTCAGGACTATTCTCGATTTCACTGGATTAACAGTTTCCAACATTTCTCTTTCAATAGACCAAAGTTACATCGTTGTGCCCAAATCCATATACTTCAAAGGGTGAATCATTATTCAACTTCTCTTAAATATGTGAACAACATTATCAACATCACACAAAGACCCTTCTTACAGAGTTTAAATATCACTGGTTCTCATTATCAATTGCCTCTGCTTCATGTCTGCTACTTTGCCTTATTGTTGGTTTAGGTACTCCTCCTTTTCCATCCCCTTTGCCATCAATGACAACATTTCCAACACAACATAGCTTGCTACTACATGAAAACTACATGGCACAGTCAATACACCCCATTGAACTCTGTCAAACGGAAACAAAGTTCTGTCCAATTCAACGTCGAATCGAGAAGTCTCTTGCTTCCTTTTTTCAGACAGGCTTTAAATATTTCGAATTGACCAGTGTTTTACTAAAGTCTTTGTCCACTTAAAATTTTCATTTTAAATGTATTTAAAGTATTTTCTTAACAAATATTTTATATCAAAAATATTTGATATACTTTTGAATCACAATCGCAAATTGTATTAAGATTAAGTGTCATCGCAATAGAACATAGTTTAATAGCCCTCTACCTTAAGCCAACGTCCGTAGGTGGTGTGGTCACACAAGGCCATGCAGCATTATTATACTGAACTGCAAGTTTGAATCACAAATGTTTTCTGTTTTGGCCCAACTGCAAAGTGAATTGCTGCGATGAAGGTTTTATGTTTTATATATATGTTTTAACATATATTAAAATGAATGAACATATTTGTAAAGAGAAGCCCCGGTGGACCATAGTCCTATATTTAAACTTAAATATGATTTATATATTCAAATTGTTGCTTCTTTTATAATTTGTTTTGATAATAGATCAATTAGCATGGACAACGCGCATATAACCTGTAAGGTGACATTTCGAACCTGGGTTTATAAATAAAACAATTTAAATTATATTCTTAAGTGCAATTTTGTATATTTATACTTCATAATGCTTGACTTTCTGGCTTTAATTTAAGAATGGATAAAACATAAAAATATTCCTAAGACTTAAAAATATTAACGAGCTCTCTGAGTTCATATCGAGCATCCTTATGCACAATACACTTTGACTATGGCTCTCTTGGAATTCCTCACTGTTACAAAAAATAACACAATTTGTCTCTGTTTAAAAAAAACACTACACTGTTGTATATGACTTTTCTATTTCGCACTCTACTGTGCTTTTCAAATAAAACATAACGTTTTTTCACAAATTCCTCTCGGGCTTTTTAACTTTTATATGTCGATGCTCTTTTAAAACATAAGACAAAAAACCTTTTTAAACAAAACTAAAATCGCCTATGTTAAAACATAACAAAACCTATTACAAAGC
The DNA here is from genome assembly GCA_034641835.2 of Pinus albicaulis. Lineage (NCBI taxonomy): Eukaryota > Viridiplantae > Streptophyta > Pinopsida > Pinales > Pinaceae > Pinus > Pinus albicaulis. The sequence goes on along the minus strand of JAXQQM020058960.1, from coordinate 9,307 downwards.
CTCTCGGGCCTTTTATAAATCGTGCATGAACATTGCAAAAATTTCATATAACATATACGACCAAAGGTTAAAAACCCAAAAACTTGCTTATCAAATCCGCTGAATAATATGCATCAAGTCCACTTTAAAACAATGCAGACGAACCATTACAAAAATCTTTGATGCCGATTGAAAAACGGACGCGATGACAAATTTAACTCCGCCATAGTAAACAGGATTGGGTCCGGAGTTCATACCTTGCAATGGTGACATAACCTAAAACACTTCCGATGTGATGAAATCATCGGGCCATACCATTGGTGATATAAGAATTTCCTGTGGTGGCTTATGACGGTTCCCCTTGCGATGATCGTATTGGAACATCGCCACATCAAAAAGACACCATGGGGACCACGGGGTTTTAACTAAAAACTATCCCGCGCATAAAAACAAAATATCTCTCTGTTTCATATTAAAATACTTTGTTTTACCAAATACAAAGTCTATCCCCGAACACAAAAAAAAACTTTGTTTTTCAAACACACAGGACTGCACCAATCAAACAAAAATGACTGTTCACCATTTTAGAAAGTAGCCCAATGTCAGGATCCTTCCAAGCAGAATTAGAAAGCGACCACTGTACAATGTTGCAGTTGAACATAACATTTCAACAGGCTCTTCATGTCGAAGTTTAACTTTGATCCCACTAAGAGGCACCACTACCTCTACCTGTGCCTATTACATAAAAATCTAGGTACCTAACCATGTAATAATTATTAGCACTTCTACGTCTTCTAATGCTCCTGCCTCAACCATTTCAGAAACACGTGTTTTCATAACCCAATAATAATAAAACGATTATGTGTAGTATAAGACTTCTTAGGAACTATCGCTGGTTGAATCATGGCTGCTTTATTTTATATAAAAAAAACATTTGAAATTGAAAAATGTAATCAATAAACCACATTCCTAATGATTAAAATATTGAATCTATCCAATATCTAAAAACTCAAATTGGCTAACTAAAATACGTTATTAAATTTTGGAATATACATTAAATATATCAAATATATAAATATACAAAATATTAAACAATTTAAATTGCTATATATCATGACATGTAATTTTAAATAAAAATAACATGCAACTTTTTGAATAATAACAATAAATTCCTTATATATATATATATATATAACTTATATTTTTCTTTATTATAAATTCTTATACTAATTTTTTTTTTTTTTTTTTAGCATTATAAATTTTCATATTCATATATATACTTTACGAAAAATATAAAAGTCTTCAGATCGTAGACAATATGGCATTGCTATTATAGTTGGGTGAAATTGGATTAACAAAATATTAGTAAAAAAATATTCTAAACCTTAATACTAACATAAATTCTTATTTTTTACTTTAATTTAGCTATATTTAAACTAAACTATCAAATGGCAACATCTAGAAAATCCTCATAGACATGCTCAAACTCAAATTGCAACAATTATCTCTAATTTAATTTAACTATACTAAACAAAGCAACGACTTTATTAGAAAGCAAATCCTCATAAACATGTTGAAACTCAAATTGCAACATTTCTATATTTACATTAAGCATCAAGTAGTAGCTACTCTACCATACTCATATTGATTCCAAAAATAAGCTAAGCATATATAGCAAATCTAATCTACACATCAATTGCATATGCTCATGGGTCAACACAAAAGTTGTTTTACTATAATTTAGATAGATTTAAACTAATACTAAACTCAAATTGCAACAATTATTTCTAATTTAGTTTAACTATACTTTATTACAAAACAAATCTTCATAAACATGCTCAAACTCAAATTGAAATGTCTCTATAATTGCATTAAGCGGCATGTAATAGCCGTAATAGCTATCCATAGACATTTCCAACATCACATTGCAACATTACTATATTTAAACTAAGTGGCAGGTAGTCGCTGCTTGTAGCCTTGTTTTACTCAAAATATTTAAGATTAGTAGCTAGAAAATGACTCAATACATTTGAATTTCAATTTGGAATCCGATATTGAAATGGTGTGTGGGGCAGGTGTTTAATGGATGAGTATTGATTGTTTTCTTCAATGAAAGGACTTAGCACGATGTTGAGGGCAACTCGATGTGATTGAAACAAATTTTAGATTCTAATGTTGATGCGACTAAAAAAATTGCTATAAATGGTAGATATGTGAAATTTAGTTGTTTTTAAAAAAAATGATTAGGCTTTGTAACATTGTGGACATGCACTTCAAATTATTGACTTGAATTTATCATAAAAATTTATTAGAATAAAGAAAATATTAAAACAATGATATTTTAGCTTTTAGTTATAGAAAGATGATATTATTTATCAATTAATAATAAGCATAAGATTCAAATATTATCAAATATCTCATTTTTTTTGGTTAATTTTTTTATATTTGTTATTCACCCTAAACCATATCAAAAATATTTAAAAATATACTATACTATCAATTGCAACACATGTTGCAAAAGAAATGCCTTAAGGCAATAGAATAGGAAAGAGTAGCCTAAAATAAATAAGATGTTGCAGAGAAAGAACCATCGTGAAGGAATGATTAGAAAATTTTTCACCAATGGAAGCACGCCGTGGAGGTTTCAAAGATATTGATGATAAGAGTTATCAACCAGAAAGATGCATTTCTTAAACTCGGAAGCCTCTTCTTGATTGAAAAAATACTAAACTTCTAAGATATAGCAAACTTCTTGGCACAATATGTCAGCTTGCAACACGTCCAAATAAAACAACTGATGTAAATACGCATTTATGTAATTAAAATAGAGCTAAGAACTTTTGAAGACTACTTCATTGAAAATTAGAAACATCTTCATGTCTGTTGGCATCAACATAAAACTCAAATAATTAGCATATATCATTGCAGACATGGTTACAATTTTTCATGGATTAGATGGTCTGTATCAGCAAGAAAGGATATTAAATTATGTTATAAGTAATGCAACTGTTACACAACTATTCATAGTCCTTAATGATATACTCAAATTTCTTTCACAATACTAATCAAGTATCTAAAGAATCCATCATCACTTCCAAAATCACATATTTAAACATACAAGTTGTAAAAAAAGGAATTTTTTTCTATTAAAACATAAAAGTTATAAAAATTGAATTTTCTTCGTAAATTTTAATAGAATCATGTGCTCAGATCTAAGATATGGTTCTTAAACTCTAAAGCCTATTCTTGATTGAAAACATGCTAAACTAATAAGATATAGTTGAAGATGATATGTGTGTGTGCGCACGTGTGTGTGTGTATTTTAATTTAATTTAAAAATAAACAATTAATATATTTGAATACATTAAATAAATAATTTTTAATATAAAAAATAATTATATCAAGGAAAGGAAAGGACCATGTTATAGTGAAATCTTACTGCAATATTGCTTCCTTGAACCTTACAAATCATGAGGCCTATGTTGAAATTAAGTTAAAGACCTTATTTGATCATGCCAACATGAATGCCTCATGAATGAAGAAATAGATCGTGATTTTCTACCTTCAAAATCAAAGGTATTTTTTGTGTAGTTCCTCCATATTTAATCTTTACCACTTCCTATTGAGTCACCTATGTATTATTTTTTCATGATCTTTGAAAATATTCAAAAGATCAGCGATCTCCCTGGTGTCTACCATGTTATTGTTTTTTCAATGTCGCTGATAAGAATTTGGTTTCTTTTGTTCTTTGTGAAGATAGTAAAACATGTATGGAGAGGTGGCTTTCATCACTTCAAGAGAAGTAAAAATAAGGCTATTTAGAAAATAACTCCAAGATCGAGAGAGATTTGGTAGCATTTATGGAATTGGCGAACATGTCTTGTTCTCTAGTGTTGGCTACTCAACATAGATTTCTTGATCTTGTGTAGAATAAATGAAATTTTATTTAGCTTATATTACATTAACAATGAAATTTCCAAAATTCATGGCAGGATTTCCATCACATTTATGGAGAAAATTATAACACAGTGTCACACTTTTCTTATGGATTTCATCACTTAAGAGCAGTAAAAACAAGTTTATTGCGAAAAAAACTCCAACACATTTGCAGAGAAAATTATAATATAGTATCACACTTTTCTTATCAAAGCTAAATGCTCCTATATGAAACAACTATGGATTTCATCACTTAAGAGCAGTAAAAACAAGTTTATTAACAAAAAATATCCAACACATTTGTAGAGAAAATTATAACCCATTATTACACTTTTCTTATCAGATCTAAATGCTCCTATATGAAAAATTGATGGCTTTCATCAAGAGCAGAACAAACAAGTTTATTGAGAAAACAACTCTACCACTGAGAGAGATTTGGAAGCAACTGTTGAATTGGTGAACATATCTTTCTCTATGGTGTTGAATATTGGGCGTAGATTTCTTGATATTGTATACAAGAATGTAAATTTTCATGTAGCTTATACTACATTAACCATGAAATTGTCAACATTTAGGGAACACTTGCCATCACCTTTGTAGAGAAAACTACAATAGATTATCACATTTTTCTTATCATATATAAATGTTCCTATATGCAACACCTACTGCAAGCTAGAATAAGAGGAGAAAGAAGAATATTTTTTGACTTGAGATAGATTCATTGTCTGCAAATCTAGAGTAAAGCTTAATAAAACAAAACTCACCATACTTTGAATTTTTGAAATAAATATCTTAAAAATTAGAATATCAATTTAATACATTTTACTCAATGACACATTTAGCAATATTCATTTAAAAAAATACAAATACAAATTACTATTTAAATAAAAATATTCTAAATAAAAAAAGTACAAAGAATAACATTAATTACCATGGCCCTCATGTACATTCCTCTTATTACTTATGTTTGTAATGTATTCTTAATCACATAGTGTCTATTTATTAAAACTATAATCTACAAGTCTCACTTTTTATAGCTTTGGTGGAAGGATAGAGTATCTAAATTCCCTTACCCTTTAAGAAGCATCCTCAATTACTGTACCACCCACCTCGACATCCAATCTAGAAAGCTTAGGTTATTCTAAATTGATCAAGAGTATAGATTTTTTAGGGTGGTGTTTTATGTGCACTAAAATTCCCATGAGGTCCATCACTATGTATGCAATTCATTGTAACCTTGGATATACTCTATGAGCTGTTGTGATTTTTTTCTTGTGGCTACAACTTAGTTTTAGTTGTCACCTAGTTATCATGATTCAAAACTTTGTTATCATCTTAGATCCTTATAGCATAGATATATTTTGTGAGCTAATGTGATGTTTTGTTTGTCACAATGATTCAAAAATCAATTATTATACCACAAGATTGAATTTCTCATTATCTGTTTTGTTTATGAACCCTTTAAAAAAACCACAGGAACATTTTATTTTACACTCTGATCTCCCCAGCATGGGCGGGGGTTTAAAACATTGGAGAGTAAATTGAGCCGTTATTGTTAGAAATTGTTGTATAAGATGGAAAATTTGGATGGTTTTTAGACAATATGGATGCCATAATAGATATCTATTTTGAATTTTTTAGTGTCCAGGCCACCATTTCAACTGAGAACGTCAATACATCACTATGCGAATGATAACTTGTGTCATCACTAGCCATTTTATTTGATTGTGGATCAAGTTATAAACTAATAACTTGTGAAATCCGTAGCCATTTTATTTGATTGTGCATCAGGTTATAAAGTAGAATATACTCTTTCTTCAAAAGACTCTATAGTATATTTTGCATGGAGGGAAAGGTTATGATAAAACTTGTACAAAAAACCCCTTGGGGTTGTCTCAACTTACTCTATTGTTAATCACATAGTGTCAATTTTGTAAAACTATAATCTATAGTAATGACTGAATGGGATTTTTCTTTTGTAAGTTTTGTTTGGAATTGAGAAATAATTTTTTTTATAAAAGCTAAAATTATGTAGTGAAAAACTTTGTTTAAAATTTCAGACTAAAAATTTGAGTAAGTTTGACATCATATAATATGAAAAATGTTTATGATTATAGAGTAAAAAACATATAATATTTTTTTAGCTCAAATCAGATAATTAACGATATGTATATATATATTTTTTAACCGAGGAAATTTGATATTAGTTAACAAAAAAAATCCCAAAGAGTATGTATGTAGTTACGAACTTTTATGTAACAAATTATTACAATTAAGTAATTAAAGGTAAATTTAGTGTTATTTAAGAAATGAGAATTATGAAAATTCATCATTATTTCTCAAGGTAAATCATGTCCTCTGAAATAATTTGGAAATTTAAAAAAGATCACATATATTTAAAAAAAAACAGTATTAATTTAATTTGCTATATTTTAAGAAATACTACTCTTGAATAATAAAACAGTTGTAACATAAATAATATATAACAAAAAAGACAGTGTATTTTTGGAATAATAAAATAGTTGTAACAAAAATAATATAGAGCAAGAAAAACTATGTTTATTTGGATGTATGAAAATTCAGATACATTTTATTAAGTAAAAATTTAAAATAATAATGGTTGTAAACATTTCAAAATAATTTTATTAAATAATTAGTTTAGATCTATATTATTTATGAGAGGGATCAATTCTCTTTTCACTCTAAAAGAGGTTTACATACGGAGACATTTGATCCCTCTTGGCTCTTGGTAGATCCAGAGTTAAGATTTATCTAGGCCATATTAATTTCCCCTTTAAATAAACTACATTCCACGTGAATACTATGGGTCAATACCATAGGTTTTCTTTATAGGTTATTATTATTTTATTTTATTGTTTTTATTTTCCACAAGAATATTTGATTTTATAGTGTGATCTCCCCAGCATGGGTGGGGGTTTCAAAAACTCGAGAGTAAATTGAGCGGTTATTGTTATAAATTGTCAATGCATCTAATAGGATCCATTTCAATTAAGAATTTCAATTCATCACTGTGCATCTAATAGGATCCATTTCAACTAAGAATATCAATACATCGATGTGTGAATGACAACTTGTGACATCCCTAGTCATTTTCTTTGATTTCGGATAAGTTATAAGCTAATAACTTGTGAAATCCCTAGCCATTTTGTTTTATTTTGGATCAGGCTATAAACTAGAATATACTCTCTCTTCAGAAGAATCTGGAATATATATTGGAAGGATGGAAAGGTTATGGTAAAACTTGTAGAGAAAACCCCTTAGGGTTGTCTCAACTTACTCTATTGTTAATCATAGAGTGTCAATTTTGTAAAACTATAGGACTTAAAAAGGGGAAAGATGTTATGCATAGAACACAATAGACTCACGAGGCCATGATGAAAATGCGGTCTATGTGGAAGAAGAATGGTATTTCCAATAGGATGGGAAAATGTTGTGGAAGATGAAAGCAATTTCATTCATCTGTTTTATGATCTTTTATTATGGGGACCCTACAAACTGTTATGTAGTTACAAATTATTACAGTTAGGTAATTAAAGGTAAATTTACTGTTATTTAAGAAAAGATAATTATCAACATTCATCATTATTTCTGGAGGTAAATCATGCCCTCTGAAATAATTTGGAAATTTAAAAAAGATCATATATTTTAAAAAATTTCAGCATTAATTTAATTTTTTATATATTAAGAAATACTACTCATGAATAATAAAACATTTGTAACATAAATAATATATAACAAAAAAATAGTGTATTTTTTGAATAATAAAATAGTTGTAACAAAAATAATATAGAGCATAAGTAAAAATTTAAAAGAATAATGGTTATAAACATTTAAAAGTAATTTTATTAAATAATTAGTTTAGATCTATATTATTTATGAGAGGGATCAATTCTCTTTTCACTCTAAAAGAGGTTTTCATACAAAGAAATTTGATCCCTCTTGGCTCTTGGTAGATCTAGAGTTAAGATTTATCTAGGCCATCGTAATTTCCCCCTTTAAATAAACTACATTCCACATGAATACCATGGGTCCATACCATGTTTTTTTTTTTTATAGTTTATTATTATTTAATTTTATAATTTTTATTTTCCACGGGAACACTTTCTTTTATAGTTTGATCTCCCCAGCATGGGTGGGGGTTTCAAAAACCCGAGAGTAAATTGAGCGGATCCAATTCAACTGAGAATATCAATACATCACTGTGTGAATGACAACTTGTGACATCCCTAGCCATTTTATTTGATTGTGGATCAAGTTATAAACTAATAACTTGTGAAATACCTAGCCATTTTCTTTGATTTTGGATCAGGTTATAAACTAGAATATACTCTCTCTTCAGAAGACTCTGGAATATATATTGGATGGATGGAAAGGTTATGGTAAAACTTATACAAAAAACCCCTTAGGGTTGTCTCAACTTATTCTATTGTTAATAATATAGTGTTAATTTTTTAAAACTATGGGACTTAAAAAGGGGAAAGATGTTATGCATAGGTCTCTATGGAAGAAGAAGGGTATTTCTAACAGGATGTAAAATGTCATGGAAGATGAAAGTGATTTCATTCATCTGTTTTATGATATTTTATTATGGGGACACTTGTCTACAAATAGTAATGATGATATCAAAGCTTACTATCAAGTAGGACCCCTCTTGGATATTGATGACGCTTCAAATAATAACACCCATACACACATACACATATATATACTTCTAGGTTGAAATGTACAAAAGAGTATTATTAAATTCAAAAACTTAAAAAATACTTGATCATATCATGGAAACTAAATTTATATTTCACATAAGAGCACAAATATATACATCATAGCTAGGAGTATTGTTGATTTTTACAACTAGTCATATTATTGATAGTTTTTTTAGAGCAAAATTTGTGCACCTTTAGATAACATTACATATCACATCTGCCTTCATCTACACTCGTCTTTTATATGCTACTGAGTATGTTATTGAATATATGTCTCGAATACCTCAATAGGAACTTTGATGTATGTGATGGTCTGTACACGACCAGATATTTCACATGCAGTTGGGGTTGTCAGCGGGTATATGGAAAATCCATGGAAAGAACACTGGTCAGCAGTGGAATGGGTGCTTCAGTATTTGAGAGGCACAAGTGATTATTGTATCACTTATGACAGAAGTAGTGAATTCTTTTGCGGATATGTTGATTCCGATTTTGCAGCTGATTTGGATAAGAGAAGGTCAACTTCAGGATATGTCTTTACTCTTGCAGGTGGAGCTATTAGCTAGATGTCAAAGCTACAAAACATTGTTGCTTTATCCACTACAGAAGAAGAATACATAGCTGCTTCACATGCTTGCAAAGAAGCGGTTTGGTTGAAAGGTTTGTTT
>JAXQQM020065887.1:0-63051 GCA_034641835.2 Pinus albicaulis | reverse complement strand
AATCAGCCCATGATATGGTAATCTTACCATATTTCTTGATTGTAGAAATTAGCTGAATAAATCACTTATTCAATGAAGATTAACCTGATCATACATCAATTTCGAATTGCATGCATAACACATAACCTTCTTCTACAATTAATTGTCACATGCGGAAATAATAGAAGCAATAGCACATCAAATCATCACACACATTAACACAGTATGTATGGGAAAGCTTAAAGCTGAAAACCCCCAACTATCTGTATATTATACATGCCATGGAGATCATGTAACAATCATAGTACAAAGCTCTTTGCAAGCTCTCATGCACTACCTCCCATGCTACACACTATCAAGCTAGATCTAGCAAAACTCATGCTCCAACCTTTAGCCACTTGATAGCCAACTTGAATTGCGTGTTTCAATGCTATGGGATGGTCTCTTTATATAGATAAACCACCTGGATTGAACTGCACAATCCTCATTGATTACTCCACCTATCTGTGTGTTGCAAATAGCAATAGTATAGTCACAACCGATAGTTAACCTGCTCTTTCACCTATTTCTGCACTGGTCTCCACTGAAACTGTCCATGCACTGAAGTTAACTGATGTATTCTTTAGTTGATTTATGAGTATTTAATTAGTGAATTAATTAATAATTAATTCACACCACTCTCACTAATTGCATCTATTAGTTAACTTGGATACAAAAAGCTCAACTATGTTTAAATTAGTTAAACTGAATACAACTCCACTAACTTCCTCAATCAACTCCACCAAACTCTGTCACATGAGTTCTAACTGAAGTCTTCATGCAATAGCTTCACTTAAACCCTAGGAAAAGCGTATTTCTCTCACACCGCATGACCAATTTCCTGCATCAAACCGAAGTGCTTCAAGAGAATAAGATAATGTTTATAGTCCAAATATTATTAAGAGCTAATAATATTCGACACATATCTATTTTTAGACTGGAAATCTAAAAATAGATTCCGCCCAATATGTCTAAAAATAGAAATCCATCTATTTTTCCAACTTGACCAACCATCCATAAATAACATCCCGCAACTTATAGAATATGCTCCATATGTCTAAAACTAGACATAGTCTAAAAATAGACTTTGCGACAAAAATCACCTGTGTGGCCTCCACCTAGTTTAGGTGATCACTTTCCAACTAGGATCAGGAAAGATGTTTCAGGATGCCTCCTTCACTGTTTCTTGTTGCCATCTTCAACACTCCCTCTCAACAAGAAAGGACTGTCTTTGCATGCGACATGCAACTCCATGCATTCGCCCTGCAACCTTCACAAGCCCCATGCAACTCCATGCATGCGACATGCAACTCCATGAATTCACCATGCACCCTTTGCATCCGCCATGCAAACTCATGCATGCACCATGCAATTCCATGCATATGCCATGCACCCTTTGCATGCGCCATGCAAACTCATGCATCTGCTCTGCAACTCCTCTGAAACTGAATAGGCTCCAAACAACTCAATCAGTCTTGATGCATCTAGCATCTATCATCAAAGTCTTCGACTTCTGCTTGGCCAATTGCACATGTCATCAGGAACCACCGCGTTTTTGAAATCTTGCACCCATGCACTCTTGCACTTGCTGTCAACTCTGATCTGTGCTCCAGTATCCGACACTGTCACTTTAATCTGCCTGCATCACTCCAACTGATCTGCTACTGCTGCGCTGTGGGCACCTCGTAGCCAGGTTCAATTCATGAGATCCACACCATCTCATGAATCCTGCCCAGAAATCTCCACCTGGGATTACTCATGCATGTCGCCCCACCTCTCACCTGGTGGTATAGCTGCATGCACTCCCTCTGCCCATCTGGCACGAAATTTCTCTGCATGAGTGGTTTCTTCCACTCCATGATCCTCTTGTGGCTGCTCCACATCCCGAGGTTCACTTTCACCTGCATGCAAAACTTGCTCCCTCTCAAGCTTCAATTGCATGTCTTTCTCGCCTGCATGCAACACTTGCTCCCTCTCAAGCTTCAGTTGCATGTCTTCCTCCCGCTTCCCAACAATAGGAAGCTCCGTAGACATCCCATCTACTTCAAGTCTGTAGAGATTCTTTGCTCGAATCCCAACCTTCTTGACTTGTCCCGTTGCCTTGTGCCAAAGGAAAACTTTTCCTTCTCTAAAGACAACTTCATACCCTTTATCCTCTAACATTGTGACTGAGATCAAATTCTTTGTTAGACCTGGTACATGCAATACATCTTGTAAAATAATGAGTTTACCTGACTCCCTCTGAAAGGTTATGGTACCAATGCCGGTCGCATTGTATCGTCCACCATCGCCCAACTCAACATGCATCTGGAGACCTTTCTCCACCAAGTCACTGAAAAGATTTGCATCTCCCGTCATGTGAAAGGAAGCGCCACTATCAATATACCACCCCGATCCCAATGCACTAAACAACATGCATGCGATCAATGAGAAGTCCAGCTCAAATTGCGAGGCAAGAGCCTCACCAGCTGCAGATCCAGCAGTCTGCTTGTTCTTCTTCTTCTTTGGGCAGTTCGTGGCATAATGTCCATGATCGTGACAGTGAAAACACTTCACTTTGGACATGTCACGCTCTTTACCATCCGCACCGGATTGAGAAGCCTTCTCCTTGCCCTTCCCCTTCCTTGCTTTGGCAGCCACAGCGCAGTCTTCTTCATCAGCTCCCTTTGACGAAGAACCATCTCTGGTATTTCGCCGGATCTCCTCTTGCACGAGATCAGACCACAGTCTTTCCCATCCCGGCAACTTTTCCCGACCATTGACACTATCTTGATATGCATGCCAACTCTTTGGCAAACCAAGAAGCGCCAAACTCACCAGATCCTCATCCACCACCGTCACACCAACACTTCCCAGCTCATCCCGACATTGGGTGAACCTCGTGAGGTACTTAGGCATACTTTCCCCCTTCTCACACTTGATGTTCCTGAGTCTATCTTTGAGCGCCAGCTTCCTCTGATCGCTCTTGCTTTGGTACAGATCCGTCAAGGCTTTCCACATCAAATATGGAGAGGCCTTCCCGTGTAAAATGGATACAATGTGATCCTTTACACCCTCTAACAAGATCCTTCGACACTTTGCTTGTTTCTTTCGCCATGCTTCCACAACATCAGCATCATTAGAAGTAGGCTTTGGAATCTCTTTCTCCACGAATTCCAACAGCCCATGATCATCTAATACAACCTCCATGCGGTCCTTCCATGCAACATAATTCGAACTGCCTTCCAAGGCATATTCTAGTCGCAAACCGATGAAAGACATTTTCACCGCGGCACCAAGAACACAAATCTGCAAACTCGAATTTCACCACCAGCTGATAACTCAGTCGCTTCCGATCTACACTTGAGAGCTAATTATTTTCAAACCAGAGATTGACTGCATGGGCATTCACCAGATCTTTCACCTTACAAAGAAGGATGAATATTCCGGAGGCTACCTGGCTCGCATGCAGGCTCTGTCCGAGGAAATAATAAACAATCACCGTAATAGATCTCGACGATTAATTTAGCTCCGATACCATGTAGAAAATCTATAACACAGCTCCGATACCATGTAGAAAATTTGAATAACTGATATGTTATCCACCGAGATTCTCTTGATCACACACTATTTTAGCTTCATGCATAATACAGAATCTCTTCTACCATTGATCATCACATGCGGAAATAAAATCAATTGCATGCACAGATTAAAGCCATAAAAATTCACACATATGAACACAGTATTTCATGGGAAAGCTTAAAGCTGAAAACCCCCAACTATCTGTATATTATACATGCCATGGAGATCATGTAACAATCATAGTACAAAGCTCTCTGCAAGCTCTCATGCACTACCTCCCTTGCTACACACTATCAAGCTAGATCTAGCAAAACTCATGCTCCAACCTTTAGCCACTTGATAGCCAACCTCAATTGCGTGTTTCAATGCTATGGGATGGTCTCTTTATATAGATAAACCACCTGGATTGAACTGCACAATCCTCATTGATTACTCTACCTATCTGTGTGTTGCAAATAGCAACAGTATAGTCACAACTGATAGTTAACCTGCTCTTTCACCTATTTTTGCACTGGTCTCCACTGAAACTGTCCATGCACTGAAGTTAACTGATGCATTCTTTAGTTGATTTATGAGTTTATAATTAGTGAATTAATTAATAATTAATTCACACCACTCTCACTAATTGTATCAATTAGTTAAACTGAATACAAATAGCTCAACTATGTTTAGATTAGTTAAACCGAATACAACTCCACTAACTTCCTCAATCAACTCCACCAAACTCTGTCACATGAGTTCTAACTGAAGTATCCATGCAATAGCTCCACTTAACCCTCAGGAATAGCGTAATTCCTTCTATCAGCTCCTGTGCCACATCTGTGCACTTAACTGAAGTGCTACAAGAGAATAAGATAATGTTTAGAGTCCAAATATTATTAAGAGCTAATAATATTCGACATATCTATTTTTAGACTGGCAATCTAAAAATAGATTCCGCCCAATATGTCTAAAAATAGAAATCCATCTATTTTGCCAACTTGACCAACCATCCATAAATAACATCCCGCAACTTATAGAATATGCTCCATATGTCTAAAAATAGACATAGTCTAAAAATAGACTTTGCGACAAAAATCACCTGTGTGGCCTCCACCTAGTTTAGGTGATCACTTTCCAACTAGGATCAGGAAAGATGTTTCAGGATGCCTCCTTCACTGTTTCTTGTTGCCATCTTCAACATTGATCTCTTCCTTTGTCTTGGATTCCCACCAAACAAGTGTTGTACCTTCCATTCTCAATGAAGCTAGTTGGATTTTGGTATCATCATCATGAAAATTTTGGATTCTCAAATAAACCTCCAATTGCCTAATCCAATTATCTAGCTTTTATGCATTAACATAACAATTAAACATTGACAATTCAAAATTAACATCAAGTTTTACAAAAGGAATTTTACTCATGTTATTTGACTTGTATGGATGATGTACTGAAGATGAAATAGAGGATGACGAGGATGAAGATGAGGGTGATGATGGTGACTTTCCACTGTCTCCATTTCCTCCACTTCCCTTATTTGATTTATCTTCATCATTATGGCCTCCTGACGATCCTTGTCCTTCCTTGTGAAGTTGGACCTTTCCTCTTCTAGCTTATCATTCCTTTCTTGATAAAGGACTCTCACCATTTTAGTTAAGTCAAGAAATGTTTTTCTGTACACTTTCTTCCTCTTTGGGATCCATCTCTTCATGGATTTCTTCTTCTCCTGGAGGCATGCTTGATGTTGCTTCTACTTCTCTTGGAGGTGAACTACGTGGTGGAGAATGTGGCAATCTTGCCCTCCTTTGTTGTGTCTCACTTTGAGAACCTCTTGCTTCCACCAATTTTCCTTCTCCTCTCTTAAGCTTGAGTCTAGTAAGCATGAAAACCCTTGCAAACAATTAAAAAATCTTTGCACATAAACACACCAGAGATAAAAACTCTAGCTTTGATACCAACTTGATCTGAAAGGAGTGTATTAGTTCTATTGTGCTAAGTGTCCTTTCAGTAATATAAACGTGTACAATTTGTATCCATATGTTTGTTTAAGGAATGATAGATTTAACCCTAAAAATTGGATGAATTAGTGAACTTTAAGCATGTAAATAAGCCTTAAAAACACTAAAAAACAGTGCATAATAGAGAAACAAATTCACACATAAGTTTTACACAGTAGGCATGATGAAGCAGTTCACCCCTCCTGGGCTACATCTGCTGGTATAGCTCCTAATGACATGTCCCTCTTTGTTATTATGCTTAAAATTGTAAATTACATATGTTTATAGGCCTCTAATGGTTGTTTTCTATGCACCAATGGCTCCATAATTCTCAAATTAGTCTAGGTAGACACTTGTTTCACCAATATTGGTCGAAATTCGACCTCCCAATGCATTTTTACCAATGACAGCTAGAAAAGTTCCACCTGAAATGTCATGATTGCTGCAATTTTATTTGCGACTGCAAGTACTATAGCGGTTGGTGAATGGTATGAGTAGTCGTCTCTTTACCCATCAAGTAGTGTTTCCACTTATTTATGCTTTGTACCAACACATACAACTCTTTGTCATATGTTGGATAATTGATTACAACACCACTGAATGTTTCAGAATGAAAAGCGATAGGCTTACCATGCTGCAAAAGTACTGCACCCATCCCGTTGGCTGTGGAAAAATGGAATATTCCAAGTATATACCTGCTGACTGGACATGCCTGCTCACTAGGCATCCAGTCACAAAATTTTTTTGTTTGGGAAAATGAATAGAACACGATATCTTCCTCATATGACATCAGTTTTTGAACCATTCACGGTGCCAAAATCGCAATGACGAGACCTTTCTGATCGCTTAGGTTTGAACCTCTTTCGAGCACTTTAATTTTTGAGCATAACACTTGAACTCCTGATCACGCCTCCTCACTTGAAATATTTTGGACCCCAAAGCTCTCTTGACTATTGAACATGAATATGAGGAGACTGTGTCCCCAATCTTCCAATATTTATCCACTGAAATTTCCCTAATTTCATTAATTGGAGCTTTTAATGAAAAGAAAATTTTTTCCTTGATTACGTTGACCAAGCATTGCTGACTTTGACATTTTCATGCTGCACATTTACTGAACTTGCAGAACAACAACCTAACTTTGTAGTAAACATCTTGTTTCTACATTGGTCTATAATCAAAGGACACTTGGAATTACTCTCACCTTGCATTCTGTCCTTATGGCGATTTTTTGCTAAATGTGCCTTGAACTTGTGTCGATTCCTGACCAAGTTTCTTCTCCATTGTACCATGTCTTTCTGAAACCAACAATGAACATTTCTGAATCCTGTGCCTTCTTTGTCAATTTTCTTTGCCCTCTCTTGGACCTTTGCAACTTCTTGCACTGACACTTTGTTTTCAGCACCGTTCAACTCCAATGTCGTCTACTGCAACTGCTTGTCATCTTCTTTCTAAGACAACCTGTTGGCTTGAGGGGTCTTGACCCAGGTTCAGAGGTTAAGATTTTCCAATGAAAACCTATACTACTGGCCCTTTCGGCAATTACCTACTTACGCAGGCCAAGGTCTCACTTGAAGTAGTATGGGAGGGTGTTGGAACTAGGTTTCCGTACCCTGGGAGAGAGTAGGTAATGTGAGGCAGATCTGTAATATAACTTGATAAGTTTACCCAGAATGAGTCTATTTGTATCCCTTTTAACAATATACTTAGCATATAACCATAACACAGGTATCGGATCTAATCAGTACATTCACATCCATGTGCGCATTACCAGATACCATCACAGAGAATTTATAATCGCAGCTAATAATAGATGACAGATATACTTATGAAAAAACACAGATACATTCGCAGGTAAATAATCATCACATATACACTTTAGCAGTAAACATCACCGATCCAGATAGCACACATATATTTTAACAATACTTTGCATTCATTAACATTCAGATCCACTTACAACCAAAACCAGCCCGCGCACACAGCCTAGCAGGGTCTGCACACAGTAGGATTCAAGGTCTCCATGCACACAGCTAGCAGGAGCCCTTACCCGAAACAACCCAAAAAAGATCTAACAGTTCGCACGTAGCATAATTCTTAATTCATGCCTCCCTCTAGACTCAAACTATTCGTCTATTTATATCGATGTAGCCTATGTTATCCTGTGGTCCGCAAATGATGGTTTGTGGAGTCTGGGTCTACCCTTTGACCCATTACAATGCGTTCAGGGCTTTGAACCACCCCAAAACCCTTGTGTTAGAATAATTAATACAAAAAATATACAAAATTCTCCAAAAATATACAAAATTCACAGCTTAGGTAGCCCCATTCCAACAGGCCCCCAACACAATCTTGTGACTCATCCCGAGTCACTGTGGCCGTGGGTTTTTCATCTTTTCCTGAAGCTACTTGATCGCATCCACCAGCGAGGGCAACACTCCTTCACTTTGCACAGCAACATTTTTAGCAATCTCCACCACTTTCTGCAACGTTGGACCCTCTGTAGTAGCAGTGACGCTCTCCAAAGTTTGGTTCAACTGCTTGACTGCGATATCGACATCCTGAGACAACTTGAGGGCCACATCGGCCCACAGCTTGAGGTGATCACTCAAAGTCTTCTTCCATTTCCGAAGAGCTTCCATGTCGTCTCTGAGCGCATGGTTGGTGCGCATTCAGACCAAGTGCTAAGCGGGGACCAGAGTGGTCAGTGTAGCCTCCTTTTGTTCAAAATCTTCTTCCTTCTAACGAAGTGCTTGGTTGATTTCGTGCAGGAGAGGGTCACGCTACACCTTGGACCACAGCTACATAGTTATTTCCAATAGTTCTACACCTTGAGAAATTTGACCTGTAATGACATTGGTGGCCTCTGTAACTAGTGCAGCTCGCTGGGCCCTTATCTTAGGTGGAATTTCTGGCTGTAACTTGGCCTGCAACGCCGTAATCTATTGTTCCATCTCCATATTGACTGTCTGGATCTCGATCCTTGAGGCCTTTAGCACTGCAACCAGCCCCTCACGTTTAGTATTGGAGTAGTTGCGCTCCGCACCAGAAAGTTTCCTACTAGAAAATGCAACTGGATGGTCAATGGCTCCGTCTCCAGGCTGCGTAAGGACAACTCCCAGGGAAATTGCTGTCGCATATACGTGAACATGGAAAACCTTCACCCAGTCAAGAAATATGAGAATAGGCATAGAGACCATCTTCTCCTTGAGTAGCTCGAAGCTCTTCTGACACTCATCATCCCAAAAAATTGAAACATTATTTTTTAGGAATTTTTCCATAGGTGTTGTGATCAGCGTGTATCCTTGAATGAACTTCCTGTAGTAGCCTGTATGTCTGAGGATAGAGCGTAGCTGTTTCTCAGTTGTAGGCACTGCTATATTTATGGTAACTGGTATTTTGGCGGGATCAACCATCAATCCTTATCGACAAACTATGTGTCTAAGCAAGATTCCGAAGGGTACACAAAATATGCACTTTTTGATATTCATGGAAATTTGGTGCTTTCTACAGGCATCCAAAATCATACATGTTAGGGTCCCGTGATTTGGCCGATTGGTGAGCCAAATGACGATGTAACATCAAACCAAGCTTTGGAGCCCAAGGACCTAGCCTTCCTGGACTCAGAGAGGGCTCTCTCTATAAGTGTAAAAGATGTCGGTGTGTTTGCTTATGGTGTTCTGATATTAGGCTAGTTATGAAGTGAGTTTTTTGATTTTTGGTTTTTTAAGTTTGTGAGGGATAAAACTGATCAAAGATATAAAAAATGTAACAAGAAGTCAGATCAACTGGGCTATGGGGTCAAAAAGGTCAAGGAAGCTATCATATGATGATATAAGGCTGCTGTAGGGCCGATTTGATTCAAGGTAGAATGGATCTTTGGGCAAAATGGAGTAAATGGACATCAAGTTTGTGAATAACAAGGAGTTTCAAGCATCACTAGTTTGATAGATAACATAAACATGGTAAAGAAAACCCTTAATCATGCAAAATGTAACTATAAACTAATCAACACATCAAAACAAACATTCCAGCCATGCATAGAAGTATAAGACCCTCTAACTTTGGGAAATGGCTATCAGACTTTGGGGAAAACACATAAGACAGACTAACAACTCAAAATACTATGCCGAAACGCCTAAACACGGTCTTTAAGTTATTGGGCACTTTGACAAACAAGCTTTCATAGTTTTTAGGCAAAGGGCTAGATCGGGACTAGGCCTCCTTAGTTCAAACAAAATGATAATATTAATCAGTCAAAGAGATAGCTTCATGTATGGAACTATGGACAATCATAGGTAAGCAGGGCACACCATACATCCTACTCAACATGCATAGAACTATTAATGAAACTAGCAACAATATCCTCAAGTTATTAAAGAGCAGTTAAGAATTCTTTAATTCAACTAGGGAAGAAGAAAACATAAAAGCTATGAAGATTCAGGAAATTTGAGGTGCCTCCATGGGCATATCTCAAATTTATTCTCCACTGATCTATAGCAAGCAAGAAACATGTATCATGAATGAAAACTAGAAGACAACAACAAAGCAAGACACACTATACCATTCTACCATGTCATGGAATCCATCAACAATCCTTCATCATCCATCCAAGAACATTCAAGAGGCAATCCAAAAGCATAGCACAAGTGTTTTCTCCAAATCTCATATGACCAATATATTGCTTCTCTTCTCAAGTTCAGCCTTGTTTACAATGAGAGCCTTGTGGAATAAATAGGCCCAAGTGAGGAAAACCTCATGGTTCAACTTCCATCCTCATTGGCCTAATCAAAATATCTAAACTTGTCCTTGAGGCTTTGCAAAGCCCAAGGCACAAAAATATCTCATAAAATATCTAAAAATTGCTAAAAAGGGAATTTAATTGACTTTGGATCATTTTCCAAGTGTAAAAATAGCTAAACACACATTTGGGAAAAGCAGATTTTTGAGGTTCAAAAATTACAAAAATACTTCAAATTTATATCAGAAAAAGGTCCCCTGTCTTGCTGGAAACAATTGGCAGCCTTCCTGATGTCGAAACGAAGCTCATGATAGCTCGTTGGAAAGCTATGAGTGTCTACTTTCTGGCGCAACTGAAATCACCTCAATCTGATTCCTGGAGGTCCTCCAAATATGTACCTGTGTGTAAAAAGCCAGAAAATTGCAGACTGCTGATATGCCGAGCAGAATGTGCAAAAAGTGAGCATTTTTCGCCGTTTTGAGGGGGCGAATGATCTCCAAATGCTCTGAAAATCGCTGAGGACATGATCATGAAATTATGGCATCAAATGGTATTATCCTCCTCCCTTGAAAAATCCTCAAAATGAAATGGTGAATTTATGAGTTTTTGACCAAAAACTCAAAAAATGCCAAAAAACAAAAAGTTGTCAAAATGGGCCCAAAATTGGTGCGCATGACCCTCAAGGGTCTCTAGAAACATGCTCCGAAGCTGAGGCCAAAATGTCAAGTTCTGATGTGCCTTTCTCCTCTTTCCGTGCCGGGGGCTTCCCCTTTGCTTTCTTCAATTTCTCTTGGGTGACCTTTAGCTTGCGCCGGGCAAACTGATTCAACTTTTGAAAGTGATGTGTCCTCTTCCTTTGCAGCTCCAGATCTCTGTTTGCTCTTTCAAGTTTCATCTCCAAGTGTTTATTGGCTCTTTCTAGCCATGCCTCCTTGTTTTCTTCAATTTCTTGCTCAAGTAGGGCAGTGAGGGGAAAAGCTTGGAGATGGGCCTGTTCTTCTTCCCTTTGCTTTTCCAGGGCTCTTTCAAGCCCTATGGTTCTAGGCCTCTTCCGCCTAGGCTGGTCTCCCTCTTCTTCCTCATCAAACTTACCGATGAGCTCCTCTATCCTCATTTGCACCTTAGCTGCTTCATTCTTGTATTTGATTGCCCGTGCTTCATGAAACACTGTGTGAACACTCATCTGTTTGTTTTGGGTTTCCAAGAAATAGTTGAAGTTCCTTGCCCGATTAAGATCATTCTCCAATGCCTCAATTTTCCCTTCTCTATGGATTAGGAGGTTTTCAAGAATGTGGGCCTCATTATCGCTGTCATCGCTTTGGATTGGGATGACAGCCAATGCACCTCCATGTTTTTTACTTTCTCCAACCTTGCTTTTCCCTTTGAAGGCCAATCTTGCACTTTTCCTCCTTGGCATGCTAGTGAGGGACCTCCTTGGCGATTTTCTCTTGCTAGGGACAACTCTTGTCACTTTTGGAGTGGCAGCCTTAGGCCCTTTCTTCCTTGCTGTGCCGGGCTTTTTTCTTTTGGGAGGAGGAGACAAAACTTCTTTACCCTTGACATCTTCTTGAAACTACTGCTCTCCTTGAGGCTGTTGTGTGTCTTCTTCTTACTGTTCAATTTGCTGCCCGTGTTCGCCAACATCAATTTGCTATTCTATTTCAATGCCTTGTTCAATTTGTGTTTCAACCTGCTGCCCTTTTTCACCAAAATCAAGCTGCTGCTGTGCTTGGATTTCCTGCTCATTTTGTGGCTCAGGCAGCTGCTCAAATTCCTGCCCAAGCTGCTGTTCTTGTCCTTCCATATCAAGCTGTTGCTCTTCCTCTTGTACCTGTTGTTCATCATCTTCTGTTCGCTGCTGACCTTCACCACTGTCCTGTTGCTGTTCCTCATCTTTTGTTTGCTGCTCTTCATATCTTTCCTCTTGCTCATGACCTTTCTCTTCTTGCTGTCTACTTCCCTCTCCTTCTTCCTGCTGTCCTGATTGTTCTGTAGGAAACTTGAGCCTTTTAGGAGTAGGCCTGCTAGACAAAGGTATAGGGTGATGAATAGGCTGAGTGGGAGATATATGGACAGGAGGAACAATAGAGAAATCTGGGTGACTAGTGAATATATCCTATGGAACCTCTTTCTTCTCTAGCTGGTGTAGGATGATAATTTTGATCAGAGAATGATGGAAAAGGGAAGGTATTTGCAGAGGTGGGGCCTTCTTCTGGACTGTGGATGCCATCTTCTCGATGCTCTTGTATAAATAGTAAGGGAGATTTAGCTGCCTGGTTCTAGTGAAATGCATCAATAGTCAGACATGGTAGGCATAAAATCGAGCAAACCTCCCTTCACAAGTAAAATACTTCATTATGACTTTCATTAAAGGAGCATAGCTGTCAAGAAGGTAAGAAAAAGGAAAAATAACAGTGCAAGTATCTCTATGCTCAGGCTTGATGAAAGGTTTGTAATCTGCTAAGTCAAGATGGGTCTGTTTGAACCATTTCTTGCCATGATATGGAATCTTGGTGGCTTTGGACACTGATCTTGGAGAAAACTTGAAATCAAGGTCCACTACCTGGAAATGCTTGTTCTGGAACCTCAGGGCGCATAGGTGTGTTAATGGAGAAAAACTTTTGACCTCCTGTATCTTCTGGCAGAAGTCTAGACAACCTACTTCATGGAAGTTGGAAAGGATGGATGGATGAGCATTAACCTCCTCTGTAGAGATTGGCTCATATCTTTTGTGCGAACCACTTCTGCTGTCTTGCCTTGGAGGCATTTTGACCTAAATGTGCTTTTGAAGAAACAAACTGCCTCACTGTGTGTAAACTGCCTTTTTGGAGCCAAACTGTGTCAATTCACTGTTTTGATAGTGAACAATGTCTTTGGATGACTGCACACTGTTCCCTCACAATATAAAGAACCCATACTCCCTTAAAAAGTGGCCTTCCACCTTGAATATATCTCAGCCAGCAAACTTTTCAATAAGAGACCACACAGCGAAAAGGAGACAAACTGTTAGGTGAAATTTCTGTGTAAAGTGTCAAAAAATCACTTTGCTCTTGTGAAGTTTGGAGGTTAACAACTCATTTTAATCTTTGTCCAAAGTAGGCTTTCCAATCATTACAAAACCTGCCCTTTCTAGTGTGCTAATTACTCAACAAACTTATGTCTTAGGCAAACAACCCTTAGTGTAATTAGACAGTCAATGTCACAGTTTATGTGACCAGGTGACAGATTTTTGGAAAATGCTTCAAACAAATTCAACAAAGCCTGTAGGAGTTTACTTTGTCAAATAGTTAAGGCACCTTATCAAATGTGAAACCCTTGTCTTTGTAGAAAAATTCCTTTGCTCTATATGAACATCCACTTATCAAATAAGCTTGAAGAACAAAAGACAGTCAAGCAAAATACACAGTGAAAACTGTCTTTTTGTGAAAAATAGGAGTCACTTTGCCCTGTAGCTTTCAACAATATAAACCTCCTTTCAATATAGAATACTAGTCCTCCTTGGAAAAATTTCTCTATACCCTGTGAAAATCAATTTCTCAAATAAGTATGAAGAGTAAAAAACACAGTCAATTTCTTCTGTTCACAGGATGAGGTGGCAGGTTTTTTTGAAAGGCATTCGAGGTGCTGGCAAAGGTCTGTGGGAATTTTCAAACAATCAAGGCTTCCTTTAATCAGAATACTGCATCTTTTGTGCCACTTTACTAATCAATCCGAAAATATGCACCCAGCCCCCCACAATGACTTTAATAGATTCCAGGCTTGCTGTTTCTGAGGTAGGTTAACAGGACTTATAGTGTTTTTTATGTAATACCAGGTCTGTAGCCCTTAACCAATAAACCATTCTTTAACAAAACCCTTCTTTCTTATTACACTTCACTGTTATTTAATGGCAAGTCACTCCATCAAACAAATTCATATCACATACAAATTTAACCTCCAGTGTTCGAAAATTTCAAGGGCAGTTTCAATATACCTCTTTGAATTTGATGGAAGATCCTTTGAGAAGCTTGTGCCACCTTCAGCAGTGATTTGGCAGCGTGTTGGAGTGTTTAAACATGCGCGGCACTTTGTAGAGGAAGAGCACCACGCCAATAACCAACCAGGCGGCCTGTCGGGTCGTGGTCGGGCGCCGTGTACAGGCGTGTCGCACACACGTACAGGCGCGTCGCGCGGCTGTTATCGGCCAGTGCAAAAAATATCCTGAGCGCGTCACGCAGACTTACAGGCACGTCGCGCAGTTATAACTGTGGCAAATTTCTTCAGAATCGCTCCAATCTCCTTTGTTTGATGCTGAGAACATTCAAAGGAAAACCTTGCTTGTAATTTTGAAAATGAAATTTCACTCTTCCACCTTACTCTTTTGACATATCAAACTCCCAACGGTCACCTTTATTATTTATTTGAAATGCAAAATGAACTTTTGGTTGGCCCTTGCAAGGTTTCCGAAGCTTTGATCTTCTTCAACAAAACCTTTTGGTGTACTTGTAACTTGGATTTCGAAGCGATGCAGGCAGTGGAGATTTTTTATGTTTTTTAGACCGTGCTAACATGAATGAACCTCTTTATAAATAGCAAATATAGCTTGAAAGGTAAAAACTTTGTTTCACTTATACACATGGTTCTGAAGGGTGATTCCTGTCAGTTTTGCCTCTCTGGTGACCATTTAACACAGCAACTCCAATTTTGAAAAATACCCTAATGACCTTCAGACCATCTTTTGCCACTTTGTTTTAACACTGTTGATGACATTTGTTATGTAACCCCACTTTAAAATTGTCAAGAAAATACTGAAGACTACTTTGTTATTTGAAAGGGTAGGTTTTGTATTTTCAACATGCTTTGACAGTTTCCGTCTTCAATTGCTTCTTCAACCTCTTTCCCACTGCAGGTGCCCAAATTTGCTGACCTTATTTGGATTTGGTCATGGCCCTTTGATTTAAGAAAGGCGCCCCTTTTCAATACACTTCTCTGCTCAAAACATATCATATAATATCTCTGTCCATTGAATAATGAAAACCCATTTTTTGCTTGAAACTTTCTAAAACAAACTGACAGTATATCAAAACAACTCTTTATCTATGATGAACCATAGTTCCAATGGTGATGTCTCTTGGTAATAAAAACTCAAATCGCCTTTGCTAGCTGATTTTCTTTTCATGCTTTTCAAAGTTTTCAAAACTCAGATCATAACTTGTGGATAAAGATGTCCTTTGAAACTTTGACTGTTTCTTACTTAGAGGAGGAAATGTCTCTTTTTGGAGCAGTGGCATTTAGATTTTGCCTTTGATGATTTCCAGAATCTGAAACACTGTGCCAAAGCTCTTTTTGTGCTTGATGAGCTTGTATACCTGTTTGTAAGAGACAAACTAGATCAAATACATTTTTGCTCTGGGTATTTGCCATAATCTTGCCTGCAATGTAAATCTAATTAGGTGACAGGTTTGCTTGACTGTAGATGCAACTGTTAGGTGTCTTTGAGCTTTCTTCTTTGACTGTGGGTAGAAGACAAAATAGGGGATGATGCATCAGAGTTAGAAAGTGAAACAAGGAGAGCTGCCCTTTTTGTTTCCTGTGAAGGAGGTCTTAACTGTCTCATTGCACTTCTCTTTGCTGAGGGGAAACTGAAATGTCACCATTTGCCTTGGTCAACTTATGACAAGTCATTTGAAAGATAATCTCTGTGAGTAGGGAGGTTAGCACTCTTTGAAAAACAACCATCTTTTCTTCTGCCTATGTAATGAAATGACTTGTCAACTTTTCTTCAATTTGGTCTTGTTGAAACAACAAGCTGCTTATAATTAGAATTGTTTTCACTAATGATATGTCTCTCCAAGGGTTTAACAATTCATATGATTGAAAACTTCAAATGACTCCCTTTACAAGACCAAAAAATCTGTTTTCCTTTTTCTTGCACATTTCAGATCCTAGCCCTGTTATGATCATCACTTTACACTCAGAAACCTAGAGTCACTGTTTTACTGTCTAGTAAAAAGCAGACCTGGGCTTTTGCAATCCTTAAAGTCAATATTGGCCAGCGCCCTCTGCTTGTAGATGAAGGAGGCGCCTTAACCCTCTGCTTGTAGATGAAGGAGGTTCTTGGCCATGACAAATTACCAGTTTTCTTGACAGTGGTGTCTTTCTTTTACTGTGATTTCATGCTGAAAGGAAGCTGCAAGGTCTTGATGAGTAACTCTCTGTCTTGCAGATATATCTCAGGCTCATGTTTACATTGAGAAGCAGTTGTTCTTCTAAATGTAGATTCAAGAAATTTCTTCTGAGATGATGTTATATTTCTTGTCTTTGTAAAATCCATAAAACACTGTAAAACACCTAATAATCAGCTTGAGACTGTGGTCTATGCAGTGTTGAGACTTAGGGGTGTGTAAGTGGCGTGACTTAGGGCTGTAATCAATTTCATTTGCAGAGTGGGAGGTCTGTCATGAATGGTCTGTATCAGATGGAGGTTTTTGGCTTTTTGATGTTTGCCAAAGGTAAAATGCCTTAAAGCGCCACTTCCTAACTTAGGGGAGGCTTTTGAAACAGACTTGGATTTTCCTTTTAGAGCTGATGGGCAGACTAGTAGGGCTGAAGCTAGATAGGCTAGTGATAATGAGTTTTGACTTTGACATGGGCGGACTGAAAAGTAGGAGGGCGAAAAAAGTTTTATGAGGGTTTTCTAGATGACAAATTGACATATGGAGATCAGCTTCTAGAAAACTCAGCTATGGATCTAGTCATCACTAACAAGTGGAAAATACTGATGACTAACAATACACAGGTTTAAGACATGATTCGTTACCAACCCAAATATGGTCCAGTCATCAAAATATACCTCCAAGAACTTGTGGATGAATTCCTTAAATACTGCGACCACCACCCGCAAAAAGATGGCAGGGGCATTCTTGAGCCCAAACGACATGATAGTATACTGAAAAGATCCCCATTCATTGGCGAATGTAGTTTTGCTGCAATCTTCAGGTATGATTCTGATCTGCTGGTAGCTTGAGAACCCGTCTGTGAATGAATATGCTTCCTGCCCCCCCACGCTATCAAGGATTTCATTTGAGAATGGCGTAGGAAAGGGGTCCTGTATGCAGGCATCATTCAATTTGCGAAGGTCAACACATATCTGGATCTCTCCCTTAGTATTTTTCTCCTAAACCACCATAGGACTTACCCAATATGACTGTTCAACCTGTTCGATGATACCTGCGGCGAGCATCTTGTCGATTTCTTCCTTGACCTTTTTTTTGTACTTGGGGTTCAACTGATAAGGGTGCTGCTTCACAAGGCGCACATCTAGTTTTAAAGTGATGCACATGACTCCTAGGTCCCCTATAACCCCTTTGAGTTTCGAAAATTTTGTGTGGAATAAGTCCTGGTATTCCATGTGGAGTTTTGCAACCTTTCCCACAGTATCATCATCCCATTAGTCCCCTATTTTAGCTAACTTAGGTTGTGCCTCCGTTCCAATGTTGACTTTTCACAACTTCAGAAACTTAGTGACATCGAAGGTCTGCAGTGGGGGTCTAGCAACTACGCGTTCTCCCTTCGACTCCGCGATAGAGACATTTCGTGGGTC
This sequence comes from Pinus albicaulis, assembly GCA_034641835.2. NCBI lineage: Eukaryota > Viridiplantae > Streptophyta > Pinopsida > Pinales > Pinaceae > Pinus > Pinus albicaulis. The sequence continues at coordinate 45,173 of JAXQQM020065887.1, read as the reverse complement.
CTCATCACACTCATCTATTGATAAATTGTGGCAGTTAACAATATCTTGCATCTGCGTTTCCCATGTTGGTGCCCCATGTCCTGCACAAGGGCGTGATTCATCAAATACTAAGGCATCAATATCCTGCACATCTTTATTGAGTGCCTCTGTTCCTCCTATCAACCTGAATGTCCCTACAAATTCGTCCCTCAGGGTTTCTAAGTGGCGGGTGCACTGATGTAATTTTGAGTCTAAATACCATGCATTTGGTATTAGCCCCAAGGCATGAATGAATAGATGGACCCATTCCTCCGTAGTTATTTCTCCCCATTATTTCGTCCATGCGAACAAGTGCTCCTGTGGGTACCCTAGTCCCAAGAAAGTATTTACATGCAGGTGAACCAGAGGTTCAAACCACAAGACCATCATGTCGTGACATTCTTCCCAATCCTGGGATGCCCCCTTATGCATGCCCCACCACCTTGCAGGGGTTGCATGCATGGCTAGATTAAGGGCTCATAGCCTTCTTTCCCTTGGTACTTTAACTTCAAATGTTCGCAAAAATTCTCTAAGACTACCAGAACCGTCAAAGTAGGGTAGTTCTCTTACCTCTGAAGAGATGCATCAGAATTTCTTTGTGATTCTAAGACATCACAACGCAGATACATCATGTAACTGATTCTTCCAATTTTCTATCTCCCCATCAGAGTCAGAGAAGCACTCGCTGTCCTTTTCCCAGCAAAGCACACCATCAGTCATAGGATTGATCCAATCTTCATCCCGAGTGGTTAACTTATAGATGTGATCCACATCCTCTTCTTCGCGCACTGGTTCTGTATACTTCTCTCCTTCCACAAGGTCTAGGGAGACTATCACCATTGTACCCTCATTCTCAAACACCATGCTTATTTTCTTTAGGTTGACAATACCTCCCATGTCTATTTCCCAATCCAATCCTAGGAGCACAAGATAGGGATCTGCATCTTCCATAATCTAAATGACCTCAAATTCGGTGCAGACCTTAACTCCTGCGATATCTACCGTAATTTTTGACAGTCTTCCCAACGGTATGAGCTTTTGCTAGCTGTCCATGCGCAGCTAGATAGTGGACCATTCCAGCTTAGGTTCTCCCATTCACTGCCAAGTTTTCTTGGGCAGTACCTTCACATCTAATCCCAGGTCCAAAATAACTTGATCCATTTCATAGTCGCCAATTTGTGCTGTTAGCCACATTTCCCGACTAGTGTGTTTCATATGCTTGTAAATTTTGTGCACATACTTAACTTCTGGGGGTGGGTTAGTTTTCTCTGTGAAGTCGTCTATTAGTGCTTGCAGATTTTCTACTATCTTCGGGTTGCGTAGCAGCTTCATACATGCCTACATAAATGGTTTAACTTCATTGTATGTTCTCAGGTTTTCTGGAGCTTTTGATGTAGGTGCCTCATCCTTAGTAAATTCCTTTCGAGTTGCAACGAAGGTTTCCTTTTCCTTCAGTAGGTCCAAGCTTTCCTGTTTGACTGCTTCTTTCCAGATAAGAGGTTCAGCTTTAGATTTCTCCTCAGCTCCTCCAGTAGCCATGCTGCTGTGCGTTATGACATTGATACTTGGTCCTACATCACGCGGTTCCGCCTTATTCCTCTGTACATTCTGCATAGGTGTCTGCTATTTTTCCTACATTTTTGCTATAAGAATTGGATAGTATTCAATCTCATGGTCTAGTTGTCTACAATAACGACAAGATTTTCGTGTAGGGTTTGGAAAGTCCCTTGGAAAGTGCCCTATCTCCCCATAGTTGTAACAAATCAATTGTCCTCTTCCCCAGCCTGCACCTCCACCCCTCCCCCCTCCTTTGCCCCTGGATGGGGAGCCTCCTCTACTTGAGGGAGATAGTGGTGAAGAAGGGTCAGCCTGTACCCTTTATAGGTTTCCTAGATCTATCATCAAGTCATAGGTCTGACAATTATGCTTGTCATGCCCCACAGAGGAGCATAATCGACACCATTGCTGCTTCAATTTTGGAACGTAAGCACCAAGATGGGGAAAGTGGTTAGTATCATGTATCCCGGCGACACGAAAATTAGCGCACCATAACGTTGGACCACTTGGTCCCACAGCCTCCTTAGGATGGAATGGGCTAGGTCCCCCAGCCTACATGTAATTTTCTAGCAGAGGACGTTGATCCTTGGTATGGCCGGACACCCTGCATCTTATGCACCATATGTCTGGACTAGCCTCTTTCCCCCGTTATTTCCACAGGTTTTGTATTTCAAGGTGCATTGCCTCCAACTACCCCTGGACCTACTATACCCCAAACTGAGCATCGTCCCTCAGCGTAGCCTCTAGTTTCATAGCAATATATAAGGCCTTATCTTGCATTGCAATCAATTTCTGATCCATAGGTCTGCGCAGGTGAGGCAGAAGCATACTGATAAACCATTCCTTGTGTTGCTTATCATCATACTAAAATTCCCCATCTCTGATAACATTTTTTAGCCACTGATAAGCTTCCCAAACCAATTCAGTGGGCCCCTATCTAAAGTCTTTCAAGCTGACCACTATCTGAGAGTAAGACTTAGGCTTCCGAAATTGTTGTTTTAATGTTGTCTTAATCTCCTGAATGGATGGATCTGCGTGTTTTCCTACGTACCCCATATACCAATCCAAGGCCTTTCCTTCAAAGGAGAGTGATATCTGCGCTCTCTTGACAGCGTCCGTAGCCACATTCTGCGCAGCCCATACTGATTTTGTGACAAACCAAAATTGGTCCATATCTTCATCCCCTACACCCTTGAAGGTATGTAGTTTCATGTGCATGGCCATATCGTCTTCTGGTGGTGGTGGAGGTATGGGGAATTTCTTACCCTTATGTTGACTTGAAGGTATGTAACCCCTTATTGTTATTATTGTACCCTTGTAACCCCCATTTTATTATTATTGTGCCCTTAAATTATTATTGTTAGGTCGGCTAGGATTACATTGTGGCCCACTAGGATTACATTATGGCCCCATGGACTTCTATATATAGAAAGGAGGCTTTGTAAATTGTATCATCCAAGAATTGTTCATTTATGTAATGTATTGGAGGTTTCCCCCTCGAAGTGGCTTATTTCTAAGGCGTTGATATCTCTTTTCTTCTATTTTTTAAGCTGGTTACACAACATTTGGTATCAGAGCTTTGGATTCTAGGGTTTCGCTGCTCCAAACAGGTCATCGTGGCATTTGTGCTATAAAAAAATTTCTACGAAGTTTCAGAAGCTTAAAGTTTTAGGGTGTGAAGCCGAAATCCTGAGGAAGCTTTTCTAAAAATTTCAGAGCTTGGTTCGCAATATTTGAGGAGATATCATCTTTGTAAGTTAGGTATTGTTTCAAGCTCCTAAACAGGTCATCGTGGCATTTGGGCTATAAATTTTTTTGTACAAAGGGTCAGAGTCTAAAATTCATATGGTGCGAAGCTGAAATCCTGAGGAAATTCGTCAAAAAAATTCAGAGCTTGGTTCGCAACATTTTTGGAGATATGGTCTGTGGAAGGTAGTTCTTTTTCAGGCTCCTCAATTTCATCTCAAAGAGGTGATCGAGGGAAAAGTTCAATAACTCTCTCTGGGCATCGGATTGGAGTTCCATAAAAATTGGTCGCAAGTACATGGACTTTAGTTTCTTGGCTATCAATTTCAGAGACGAAGGATGAAACAGTGACACGTGGCAAGTCGTACAATTTCGCTCTACTAAACCAGTCCATAATTAGGTCATTGTGGGAGATTGGACACAACTTTGTCTTGGAGAATCCAAATCAGGTCAGACCTATGGCATTCGAAAGAGAATTCAGAGGGCTACGTTGGTACCGAAATTAAAATATTGAAGTGCTGCAATCACAAATATAATCCAATTTCAATATCGAGCTCCTCAAAAGCAAGAAAAAGATGTGTGGGTTTTTTTTTTTTTTTTTCTGAATTGCATAAGTCTTGTTTGAAGAATCAATTTGAATTGATTCCAAGGGCATATTGTAGAATAGATATCAGTATTGGGTTCTAAAAGATGCCCTGTAAAAATAATTCAACACCCCTTAAGCCTTCAGAAGGCTCTACTATGACTCATGAAGATGAGTAATTGCAACATGATCTATCAAAATTACAAGAGCAAGTGCAACAAAATTCACTCTACTTAAAGAGCAACAAAAATGAAATGGAAGTTTTGAAGAAAGGGGTGGAAGATAAGATGGATGGCGTGGAAACTAAGATGGATGGCATGGAGGCTGGCATGGAATCTAAGATGGATGACATGGAAGCTAAGATCGATGAGAAAATGGAAAACATGAAGAATTTTCTAAAAGCAGACATGGAAGGTTTGACAAAGTTTATACAAGAAAGGTTTCCTAATGGTGAAAAGATAGTAGAAGAACCTCATGGTGAGAACAAAATAAATGTTAATTGTGATTTCATAAACTCTAATGTTGGCGGGAAGAACCACCATATTCCAAAGATGGATATGAGGAAGTTTGATGGAAAGGATCCTGTAACATGGATACTACGGATGGAGCAATATTTTGATCTCCATAACGTACAAAACACACAAAAGGTACGCATTGCAACTTTACATTTAGAACAAAATACATTTGTATGGTATCAATGGCTTTGCTCCCGTAAAAAAATTGTCACTTGGTCAATTTTTACGGAGGAAATGATAGCACATTATGAGGATACAAAGAACAACACCTTCTTTAGCCAATTGATAAATCTCAAACAAAAGGGTTTAGTGGGGCAGCACATTGAGGACTTCCAAAAATTGAATATAAGGGTAACTGATATTCCGGAGGAACACAGGATCGATCTCTTCATAGGCACTTTAAAGGATAACATCCAACATGAAGTTCGCATTTTGGAACCGGATTCATTGGAGAAGGCATTCGGGTTGGCAAGAAAAGTTGAATGTAAAATAATGGCGACAAGGAAGCCTACCACTCAATTCTATAAAGAAGGAAGTGTTGCTACGCCTAGATTTCCACAACCTACAAGGTTGATACCACAACAATTGGAAGAAAAAAGAGCAAAAGGGCTTTGCTACAGTTGTGATAGCAAATACACTAAAGGTCATAAGTGTGCTGAGAAGAAATTATTTTACATAGATTGTGAAGAAGAAGAAGAAAATGAACAAGAAGAGGATATACACAAGGAACCACCCCTAGAAGAGGAAGAAATGAATCCGACCATATCGTGTAATGCACTGGCAGGAATTACCACTCCTCAAACTCTCAAGATAGAAGGACATATAAAAAAGAAAAGGGTAATAGTGTTGATTGATTCGGGTAGCACCCATAATTTTATTCATTATAAGGTAGCCAAGGAATTAAATTGTTTCCTATACCCAGCACCAGAATGTCAAGTGATGGTTGCAAATGGAGGAACTATAAATTGCTACGGAAAATGCCATAATATCAAGCTAACCATGGGGGAATATGTATTGACTAGTCCAATGCTTGCCATTCCTATGGGAGGTGCTGATGTTGTACTAGGAGTACAATGGTTACAATCTTTGGGGACGGTAGCTTTTAATTTTCAAGAACTTTTCTTGAAATTTTTTTGAGAAGGAAAGGAAGTCGAATTACGGGGTATTGAAGGGAAGCCGGGAAGGATAATAAGCTCTAATGTCATGACAAAGCTTCTAAAGAAAGAACAACGAGGCGTAATTGCACAATTATGCTCACTAGAAGTTACGACATCAAAATCATCTATTTCTGCAGATCTCCAACAAGTCTTGGACAATCATTCCAAGGTGTTTGAAACTCCCAAAGGACTCCCACCTATTCGTGATCATGATCATGCTATTCATTTGATTCCAGGAAGTGTTCCTCCAAACATCCGGCCTTATAGATATCCTTACTTCCAAAAGAGAGAAATTGAACGCATGATTGCAGAAATGTTAGAGGCAGGTATAATTCAACCTAGTCAAAGTTCTTTCTCTGCTCCTGTAGTATTGGTACACAAGAAGAATGGATCATGGCGAATGTGTCCGGATTATAGGGAGCTCAATAAGCTCACCATTAAAGATAAATTTCCCATTCCTGTGATTGATGAATTATTGGATGAATTACATGGAACAATTTATTTTACCAAGTTGGATCTTCGTTCAGGATATCATCAAATTAGAATGAAGACTGAAGATATTCCAAAAACAACATTTGAAACTCATGAGGGTCATTATGAATTTTTGGTCATGCCTTTTGGCCTTACCAATGCACCTTCTACATTTCAAGGGTTGATGAATTCCATTTTCAAACCCTTCCTTAGAAAATTTGTGCTAGTATTTTTTGATGATATACTAATCTACAACTCTTGGAAGGATCATGTTGAACATGTTGACAGGGTGCTCAAACTATTGCGGGAGAAACAATTATATGCAAAAAAATCCAAATGTTTCTTTGGAGTACAAGAGGTGGAATATCTGGGTCATATTGTATCTCACGAGGGTGTTAAAGTAGAGCCTAACAAAATTAAAGCCATTAAGGAATGGAAAGTCCCCACAACCATAAAGAAGTTGCGAGGATTTCTCGGGTTAACAGGGTATTATCGCAAATTTGTTAAGAATTATGGGAGAATAGCAGCACCTCTAACAACATTATTGAAGAAAGATGCATTTTCATGGACTCCTGAAGCAACTAAGGCCTTTGAACATCTTAAAGAGGCAATGTGCCTAGCACCGGTCTTAGCTCCGCCAGACTTCACAAAAACCTTTATTGTGGAATGTGATGCCTAAGGAAATGGAATTGGTGTAGTTTTAATGTAGGAAGGAAGACCAATTTCTTTTGAAAGTCGTCCAATCAAAGGAAAGTATTTACAAAAACCTATTTATGAGAAGGAAATGTTAGCAATACTGCATGCACTAAAGAAATGGCGAACTTACCTAATGGGAAGACACTTCAAGGTAAAAACTGATCATGATAGTCTTAAACACTTTTTGGAACAAAGACTATCATTAGAAGAGCAACAGAAATGGGTCACAAAGATGTTGGGTTATGACTTTGAAATAATCTACAAAAAAGGAAAGCTTAATGTTGTTGCAGATGCACTCTCAAGAAAGAATGAAGAGGTGGAAGCATTGCTTTGTGCCATTTCTATTATCCAACCAGATTGGATAACCAAAGCAAGAGATGAATGGAAGAAGGACAAAGATGTATGGAAACTCATTCAAAAGTTGCAGCAAGATCCTAGTACATCTGATACATTTAGTTGGAAAAATGATTCCTTATGGTACAAAGATCGATTATATCTTTGTAAGAATTCCCAACTAAAACAAAATATTCTTCTGGAATTGCACACTTCTCCTTTAGGAGGACACTCAGGATTTTTAAAAACTTACCACAGGGTGAAGAAATTTTTTTTTTGGGATGGCCTTAAATCTGATATTCAAAAATTTGTGGCGGAATGTTTGGTTTGCCAGCAGAATAAAGTGGAAACAATTAAGACCCCGGGACTTCTACAACCTTTATCCATTCCAAGTCAACGTTGGGAAGATATTTCAATGGATTTTATCACAGGTTTACCTAAGTCCGAAGGAAAGAGTGTCATCATGGTGGTAGTTGATAGACTTACCAAGTATGCACACTTTTGTGCATTATCTCATCCATTTAAAGCAAGTACAGTTGCTACTACATTTATGGGCAGAATTCAAAAGCTACATGGAAGCCCAAGGGTTATTGTGAGCGACAGAGATCCCATTTTTACTGGAAATTTTTGGACGGAGTTATTTTCTTGTTTGGGTACTCAATTAGCTCATAGCTCATCTTATCATTCTCAATCTGATGGTCAAACTGAGATAGTAAATAAATGTTTGGAAGGATATCTTCGTTGTTTTGTATCTGATAAACAAACACAATGGGTCAAGTGGTTACCTCTCTCTGAATGGTGGTATAACACTTCCTTCCATACTGCAGCAAAAATGACCCCATTTATGGCACTTTATGGATATCATCCACCATCGATCACATCATCTTTAAGGAAAAATTCGAAGGTTCAAGCAGTGGAAGATCACGTCGAGCATCAGCAAGAAGTTCTCCAACTCTTAAAGGATAACCTGAATTTGGCACAAAATCGAATGAAACAACAGGCAGATCAACATCGCAGCGAGAGAAGTTTTGATGTAGGAGATTGGGTATTTTTACGGCTACAACCATATAAATAAATGTCCCTCAAGCAAGCTAAGAAGGATAATAAATTATCGCCAAAGTACTATGGTCCTTACAAGGTGTTGCAAAAGATTGGTACTATGGCATACAAGTTGGAGCTTCCTGCTTCTTCGCGAGTACATCCAGTTTTCCATGTTTCATGCTTAAAGAAGGTTATAGGTGAAAATCTTCCAGTTCAAACAATATTGCGAGAACTTGATGAGGAAGGAAAAATCATATTGGAACCTGAAGCGGTCATGGAAACAAGAACTCGACAACTACGGAATCGATCAATTTCAGAGTATCTCATCGAGTGGAAGAACTTACCCACTGAAGATTCTACATGGGAGGATGATAATTTTATACAGAAGCACCCAGAGCTACTCAAGCATTGAGGACAACACTTTTTTGAAGGAGAGGGGCATGTTAGGTCCCTATATGACTAGTATAGTCCCTTATTGTTATTAGTGTAACCCCCTTATTGTTATTATTGTACCCTTGTAACCCCCATTTTGTTATTATTGTGCCCTTAAATTATTATTGTTAGGTCGGCTAGGGTTACATTGTGGCCCACTAGGATTACATTATGGCCACATGGACTCCTATATATAGAAAGGAGGTTTTGTAAATTGTATCATCCAAGAATTGTTCATTTATGTAATGTATTGGAGGTTGCCCCCTCGAAGTGGCTCATTTCTAAGGCATTGATATCTCTTTTCTTCTCTTTTTGGAGCTGGTTACACAACATAAACAAATTTGCTTATTCCCTCCATGTTTAACACTGCTGGAATGAATAAATCTAGAGATTCAATTTCAAACTTAAGCATTCAAATTTAGAATTCCCAAACGAACCTCATTGGATGGTTGTCTCTGACTTCAACGCAGTTGCAAGAAATTGCATCATCAAAACATTTGGAAATTAATGGGTGAACCTCTATGATTAGAGCCACATAGTCTACATAGAAATCAGTATGATGTGGAGAAAGCCTCACTGACAATTATCGAGTCTCTATGACGTAATTGGATATTAGCATCACTTAACAGCTAAATATATTGGAAAGAAATTGGGTAACACTACTTTCCCACTACTTTGTTGACACACGAGTGATTTCTAACACATGAAACTCAATTACTTGTGCAACTTTCCTTATTAACGAAGTCTTCAATGTAGGAGTGACAGGACAATATTTTTGAGTATCTGGTGTAATGGTTAGGAGGGGAGGTTTTGGTTTTTATAAGTTTTGTGGTTTTCTAGCCAAAACTATAAGCTTGAAAGTTATTCTTTCTCCAAGTGAAAAAAAAATGATGGGAGGAAACTGCTCCAAGTGAGATTTCTTAAGGTGAAAAAAAGAAGTGACTAGAGAAATTTATATTACCTGTTTAATGTGAGATTTCTTGAGGCCAAAAAAAAAGAAAGTGACTGGAGAAACTACCTGTATTGTAGTCCAATCCCAGCCAAGACTGTAGGCTTCAGAGTTGTTCCCATTGTGATTTTTTCAGATGGAAAAAAAACCAAGCCAGCTCCTCCAAGTGTGATTTCTTCACGTGAAAAATAAATGACTGCAGAAAACTGCTCCAAGTGAGATTTCTTCAGAGAAAAAAAAAAGTGCCTGGAGAAACTTATACTACCTGTTTTATGTGATATTTCTTCAGGTGAAAAAAAAAGTGATTGGAGAAACTTATACTACTTGATACTACCTGTTTTATTTTCCCTTATATCAAAATTATATGGGGATTTTAATACACCTTAGAGTTGCTCCATATGTAATTTCTTCCAACAACTGCTTCAGGTGTGATTTCTTCAAGTGAAAAAGAAGAAGTCATTGATTAAAATTTCTTTTAAGTGAAAAAAGAAATGACTAGAGAAACTTATACTACCTGCTTTATGTGAGATTTCTCTAAATGAAAAAAAATGTGACTAGAGAAACTTATACTACCTGTTTTATTTGGCTTTATATCATAATTATAAAGGGATTTTAATACACCTTAGAGCTGCTCCATGTGTAATTTCTTCCGGGTACAAAAAGTTATACTACCTGTTTTATTTGGCCTTATATCATAATTATAAGGGGATTTAATACACCTTAGAGCCGCTCCATGTGCAATTTATTCCGGGTACAAAAAGGAGTGATTGGAGAAACTTATACTAACTGTTTTATTTGGCGTTATATCATAGTTATGAAGAGATTTTAATACGCTCCACATAGAAATTTTACCCAAATCTTTTGAGTTATTTCAAAATTAACTAAATAATATTCCTAATATGCTTTTGGCTCCTTTTTTGGTTTTTGTTTTTTATTCATTTTGCAACTCAGGGATTTCTTCTAATTTTTTTTTTCTCCCACACACACTCGCGCACCTCGTGGTTAATTTAAAAAAAAAACTGATTGATTCATAATTTTTATTCATTTTGCAACTCTTCTATTTCTTCTATTCCTCTGATTTTTTTTCTCCTGCGAGCGCATACAATACTTAGAAACTAAGCATACAAGCTGTATTTCATTAATCAAATCAAGTTACATATATACATGAGGTAGTCTCAAGATAGAGAAGTTATCTTAGACGTACAATAATTTTTTTGAGAGAATATCTCAACCTCACACCAAACTAGGAACTAACCTATCAAATAGGAATAGACTTTATACATAGAGAGAACCACAACTGAAGACAAATAGGAATTACATACTCCAACACTCCCCCTTAATGACTACTTGTCTCAATATCTATCTGCAAAATCTACAACTGGTCCTGTTTGGTAATTACACTGGTTTTGTTTGGTAATTACACTTTGTATCTTGTTCATGCTCTTGTCGATGTCCATATAAAGGAACAACAATCTACCGAAATGCATGGGTTACAACCACTGCAATCGCCAGTTTACTAGGAAGTCCTTCACATACATGGTTCATCCAACCTCTCGATTAACTCCCCCTTGATATAAAATTTCACCTTATGGAGCCTAAAACCAATACGGTCCACCCAAGTGTATCCATCCCGCATGACACACTCTTCCAGGGTGTTAAAAATATCTGACAGAGGGAACATATAACAAAGGGGTATGCATGCCTCTCTGGGTCTTACAACATGTACAAACAATAAATGACATGTATATTTTCTTCTAATTACAAACTGTGACTCATTCTCTACCATGGTCATGAGTCTATTCTAAGAAACTCACACAAAACAAACTCTCACAAACTTGATTGTCCATCTTCCTTTGCACTCGCCATACCATTCATATGCTAGAGCTTTCTCGCTTGAATATTTCTGTCATACATTTTGTACTTTTGAATTTTGGATGTACTGGTCTTGAATCTCCATGTTATACCTGTCATTAGTTAGAGTCGCAAATTCTAACAAAATGAATTTTATATTAAGGTTGAAAATCTCAATATCTATACAAACTTTCAAGACACATTCCCTTCAAAACAATATGAAAACACATTCCAAAATCAAAAAATATTACCGTGATTTTTGTGCATTAAGGAAAAAATACCAACTTAACTGCACAATCCTTCAACCTGGGTCTAAACCTGTGCTCACTAGCACCAAAGAGTAAACACTCCCTTCTTTGAAACGTTCAACACATGGCCATGCCATTCACTGCTGCAGACAGACTGCCCCAAATTTCAATTCACTAGAACACTGCCCACACTATTGTTGTGAGCAGATCCAAGATCATACACTGCATGTTGTCTTCAATCTAATCCCTATCAGATCACTGACAACTGATTGCTCACGTTGCTTCATGAACATGCATGAGAAACACCCTTTCACTTGCTTTCTAGTTCACATTTCGATAAGCAGTAATTCACCTCTACCGCTCAGGCGCTCAGCCTTGAGGAGATACAATGTAGCCACCAAGGCTCAACTCAGCCACCAAGGCTTATCACAGCCACGAAGGCTCAACACAGCCACGAAGGCTCAACTCAGCCATGAAGGCTCAACACAGCCACAAAGGCTTAGAAAATTTGTTTCATCTTCAACCTGTATAGAAGCATAATTACGTCGAGGCAGCTCACCACACTACCCTCGGCTCACTTCACTGTTGCGCCACAAGACCATGCTAGAAGTGTGTTCGACCTTCAACCAGGTCAATCCCAAAAAAAGGAAGTCGAAAGCCTCCCAACAACTCCACGTGCTTCCGCACCTCTTCTGACACCTGCAGAAGACCCGATCATCCATCGGCCTCTTCTCTACATAAGGCCATGTTCACAATACTTAGAAATTGAGGACTCGACCCTTCTCAGTGGCCTCGTCCATCTTCTCAAAATACAACCACCAAGCACTCAAATTATCAATGAACTGATATGCAGCAAACACAACAACCATTTTTCACGGCGATTACCCAAATCCTTGCCCTCTCGTCCCCATTGAGTGTCCCATTTACTTTCATGGTGTGCATCATAACTAGGTTCATGATTTCCAGTATCGTTCCAACGATCTGAAGGAAGTCGCCTTATTTCCTAGGACTTCTACCCATGGCATTATCTGCCCAACGGTCTAACCTGCGATGATCACCCAGGTCTTTGTGACCTTCTCTCCACCGATCTCAATGAATGTTAGTGTTGTCTCTTTCTTCATCTCGCTAATTTTTACGACGTTCAGCTTCAACCAAGGCAGATCACCAAACATCTTTCCTCTTCTCTGTGTCAACTTTCTCATCACCATTCCTAGAAACTTTAGCTATGAAATCACTGCGATTGCCATGTGTAGGACTGTAATTAACTGGGGGTTTCCCTATAGCTGCTGCGGATTTATTCTCTCCGGGCTTTAGAAGCAGCCACTGAGGGGAGAGGGGAATGGAGTTGTCAGGCCCAAGTAGGGCTGTACGTGGCCTTGTTACTTGTAGAAGATTTTTTCCAAAGGATAAGGCGACTGTAATCAAAAGTCCATATTCAACAGATGCAAATACTACACCAAAAAAATGCTCCCATGCAGGTAAGAAAGTCTAGCTTATCAGTTTTCCGGATGAGAATTTCTGCCTCGATGTCAATCAAACTAATAACTGTAGCAAATCAGCCAGGCACTCCATACATCCACCTCTCATCCATAATTTCATTTAAGTACGTCTCATCCATAGTATGGACTATGTCCAACTATTTCATTAAAACGATCTCCAGGTTTTAAACATTCTCCACCGTGCCATCATCTTCATTTTCATCAATTGTAGAACTGTTGAGTGAAACAACCAAAGCACGAAGGGACTCAGTAAATACTGCTGCAACTGTGACTGGAGCAACAATGCAGTTTCAAAATCTTTCTAACAAAGCTCACAACTTTACACTTGATGCACGCAATGCATTATACTCTGTGGCTCTATGATCTGCTGCACATAGGTTCATTTGAGATTCTTCTCTTGCTTCGTGTAAGCTGTTAGCCACCTATGAAATATTTGTCAAGCAAACAGGTGGCTAAATTGTTTTATGAGCCTTCAAGAGATACATTTCTGATGAAGATATCTCATCTTTGAAGCCTCTGTGTGTTCGTTGCCTTTAAAAAGATCTTCACTACTGTTCCCATCCAAAAAGCCTCACTGTCTATAAAAAATTATTCTTTGAAAAGCCTTCATCTGCCCTTGTATCTCTGCAAAATGCCTCATCTTGGCCTTTTTCCCCCTTTGCAAAATTTTCCCTTTAACCTCAAAAATCCCTCCTAAGTTTCCCAAACCATCAATTTCTTCCTTTTAAACCAAGTGAAATCCTTTCATTTCATTTCAACTCCTTTTTTTCCCCAACTGAAAGCCTAATTTTAGCCTTAAAGGCTCTGTTTTGGCTAAAAAAACATATTTTATCATGTGCAGGCTAAGCCCCTTTCGGCCAGCCCCTAACCACTTCCCCTCCATAAGCCCGAGCGCTAGTCCATAAGGCGCTAATCGCATCAGAGAATCGGAGCGGGACATGCTTTTCCATTGTAAAACCAAAAGTTCTGATGCGATGGTGTTATAGTCTATCGGCTTTGAATTGATCTCCATCGTTGATTGGAATAGATCCAACGATCATCGCAAGTCCCATCGCACCCGCATCTCCCCTTTGTCGCCCCTTCGATTGCATGCCAACCGTCGATCTACCACCCTGATCCGATGGCTATCGCACAACCGGAGCACTGCCAATCGCACCAATCCCGCACTGCTGACCCCTCCCGATTGGCGTGCCCCGATTGAATATCTGTCATTAAATCCCTTAAATCCAATGGCCCTGATCTCTTCTCATTCCACCCCGCTTCCCCGATTGGTCATCCTCTGACCCAATCATAGCCGTCGATTCCCCCGTAGATCTGATGGTCTGGAGCCAATCGCACCATCGCTCATCCGAGTTTTGGCCCTCCCATCGATCCCCTCCGATTAGATCATAGCCATCCATCCTTGACGATCTAACGGCTCAGATTTCCCCCGCCCACTAACCATTTTCTCTGCCTGTGTATCTCCTCCGCAAATCTCAGCCGTTCGTCCTCAGATCAGACAGGACACAATAAAACCGCCGTCCTTTTGGCCCCACCTTAACTGACTCTGCACGTCCCTCAGATCGCACTGCCCCACCGCCGTCGGATCTCACGGGCCTAGATCCAATGGTCCACAACAATATCACGTTGTTTTGGGCTCTGAGCTTTAACAGTTAGAAATTACGCGATATGGGCAGTTTTCCAGAACCACGTGTTAGCTAAAGACCCATATTGCATTGAAAAAGTGAAATCCACCTTCTAGCCTTCTGGCTGCGCGAAAACAACTATTTTGTATCCCAAAACCACTCCCCCACTTTATTTCCCGAAGGTCTAATAGCAGATCTCGACCGTTGATCTATTTTGATCAACGACCCTCATTGCATCTCACATTTCACTCATTATTTCTCATCGCGCAACCGTAGCATTGCATCGGACCATCTCGACTGTCGATCTCCTCCTGAGATCTGGCGGTCCTAATTGAATCGCCCTCCGCCCATGACTGGGTCCCACCATATCAACCCATTTCATATAATTTCCACGCATTTTCTGTGTATTTCGTTCAAAGGCCCAAACCTTGGGTTTTTCATTAAAACATCATATTATTCCGCCAACATTAAAAATTAATGTTTTACGTTAAAGTTTATTGCATTTCACCCAACTTCATTAGATCAATTTTCACTGTTTCACTACATTTTTCTATCACTTTCCATTGCATCCACAGCATTCGCTTCTATTGCGCTGCCATCATCACGATATTCCACTGCATCCATCCTCCCACTGCATGGATTTCTTAACAGATTTGTGTGTTTTTGCAGAGTACAGGCGGAGGAAACCACCATTGCTCATAGTCACTGTTATAGTGACGCAAAGCATAGACGAAGTCTTTTCAAAGCCTGTGATCATAGAGAAATGCCCGGGAGGTCGTTAAAACGTTATTTTTTATCAAAGAAATAGAGTTAAACTCTGTAAAACCTCTCCAGCGCCAGTAAAGCTCAAATTTCACAGAGAGAGACAGTAATGAAGTGGCAAAGAGTATCAGTGCATCATCAAAGAATTTAAGGCCTGTAATTGAAGAATTTAAGCTCTGATTCATTGTTTAAAGGGAAAAAGTACCAGATTGAAGACCTCATGATTATCACAGAGGGCTGAATGAGGCCTAACGCATAGAAAACAATATCATTAGTGTTTCACATCGGCAGAAGTTTCCTCCCGAGAAAGGACATAGTACCCATATTGTCTTTATTCTACATTGTGTCCTCGAGAAGAATTCCTCTTGACAGCAGTCCTAACGCTACCAGAGCATTTGTTACACGGCATGGCAGATCCTAAAATCATCTATCTGCCTTTTTTTTTATTCACCATAGTACTACAAGTACTACAGCAAAAGCACATCAAGAACATACCTGGAGTAAATCTCAGCCTGTCGAAGACCACCCTCTCTTTCGAAGAGTACTGAAGATTAATGCATAGACATTAAGACAGAAAGGGCCTCAACCCTCTTCTTCTACTCTATTTTAATGTTTCATTTAGTGTTTCATATACCCCCTTTGCCTCTCTCTCAGCTATAAAACTCATGAAGAAACTCATTGTAAGGGTGGTTGATTGGATATCTGTGAATCGTAAGCTGTTTCTCTTGAGATATAGTTCTCTGTGTAAAGTTGTAAGATAGGCTGAGGAAGATGTTTTCAGACTGAGTATCAAGCTGTTGGAAATGTTGTACATGACTGGTGTTTCTCTTTAATATGACAATCACATTTCTTTGGATCCTGATTTAAAGCAGCGGCGATGTTTTTCTATCTCTGTCTCTGTTTTCCTTTGTAATCCATCATATTTCATTTCTTCTGGTACGCATCAGAAATCTGGCATAGGATTTACCCTAGCATGGTACCCTATGTTTCTTCTCTCCCTACCTTTGATGTTTTCTGCTATATGTGTATCTAAGCACTGATTCAAGCTAATTTAACCAGTGTAGTAGCTAATATTTACTGCTAGCTGATGTATGAATTAATGAACCTGTGCCTAGATGTTCTTGCTAGGTTTTAATTGAAAGAATTGGGATACTGGGAGTTTAGAATTTTGATTCTGTCTCACTAGGGTCCTTTTCGATTGATTGAATCTTTCTAAGTTCCTTTAAGTTAAATGCTGAAGTATTGAGAGTTCAAAGTCTCTCTCTGATCTCAGGTCTTCACCTTTGTGTTTAAATCTTTGATGTTTCCTTGTCTGAAGAGTTAACCTTTTAGGTTCTGGATCACAGGTGTCTAATGGCATGTCCTATCCTTGGATCTGATTCCTGAATGGTCACCTTGGGGGTTTCCTTGCCTTTCACCTTTTTCTTACCATTTCATGCCACACTATCATATTAAGATCCAATGTTTTAGATGACTAGCCCAACTGAAAGCCTGCATATTGAATAGCAAGTAAACCCTTTCTCGACTCCATTGAAATAATTCTTCCTCTACCTAAAATCCTCTTTTCTCATCCTTGTCTCATACTGAAACCTTCTTTCCTGATTCCCAGCAACCAAACACACAATCAAACAAACAAACCTGTGCCTATAGCTAGCCTAAAACCTTAAAATAGAGCTTCAAAGACATATACTTTTGCCTATACAGAGAGATCCCTCTCTAGACCCAGGAGGGCTAGATCCTGAGGTTTGAAAGTGGTTCTGATGTTGTTTCATCTTTTGGTATTGCCAAACTTGCCAAAACATGGGAACCCCAACATAATGGCGACTCCACTGGGGAAATTTGAGTAAGACACACCTTTTAAACACTTCTAAGAACTCAAAGAAGACCATAGCAGCCTTATTTTGGTGGTTAATCACTATGGTGGAAAGTATACCTCCTTGAAACATTATTAACCTTCCACCTGGCAACTCCATAGCTCCTTAATGATTAACGACTCCACTGGTGATTAGTAGGCCTGCTGATTATCTTGGTTTACAAAAGACTCCACTGGGAGACCAGCCTTCATAATAGCATCAGCCATATTAGAAGTAACAAGTAGGATTAAGCAGCTTTGTTTGAAGACAACATTCTGGCTTCAAGAACCATTCACACAAGAGCTTATCCTAACCCAGACCCACCTGAAATAGTTGACAACCCCGAGAGAATTCTCAAGAAAGCTCCTACACCTAGAAGACCAACTATCTCTAGACATATCCATAGAGCTAACTCTGCACCAGAAGACTTAACAACTCTATCAGACCCTTTTTTCGACCTAGGCTTACGAAGCAGTTTACCTAGAACTAGGTCATTCAGTACTCTAGACTAGTCAGCAGCCCTGAAAAGCCTTAAAATTTGCCTATGTACTTTGTCCACACAGATCTGGACTCCTTTATCCTTTGCAATGATGAATCCTTAGAAGAGCGATAATTAGAAAATAGGGAGACAAACCATGAGACAACACCCATAGATTTTAACATAATGGCCACTCTGGACTTGGGAGAAATGAAGAAGAACCCTTTGGACAGTGCACTGAATTTGAAACTCAGAGTGAACAAGAAACATAATTCAAAAAACTGGATAGTAACCCCTCTGAAGCTCATACACCACACGAAGAACAAAACCCTCCACACCATAACATGGACCCCATATTGCAACATAAAAATGGAAACAACGTTAGGGAAGAAAATGATGATAAACACGAAAACGATCCCTCATGGGAAATGAATTTCGATGGGTCTTGCACTAGAAAAACTGCAGGAGCGGGGGTGTGGTTACATAACACTGAGAATGACTATGCTGAGAGCCATGCTTTCAATCTGAACTTCAAATTTACTAACAATATCATAGAGTACGAGGCTCTTATCCTCCTTTTGAACCTGTTGAAAAAATTGGGAGCCTGTAGGATTGCTGTGCATGGAGACTCTGAGCTAATCATTAAACAAGTGAATAGAGAATACACAACTAAATACCCTAGGTTGAGAGGGTACAAGAATGATGCGATGGATTTATTGAAAACCTTTGTGGAATATGAACTGGTGTTTGTTCCTAGGAGTTAGAACGTAATTGCAAACAGATTAGTCTATATAACTAGTTCATATCATAAGCCTCCCAGTGAAAAACAAATCATCATTCAAATAAAATACAAACCTGTAGTGCCTGACAATGAGAAATATTGGCAGGTCTTTGAGGGTGATAAGCAGATTGAGGATTTCTTGATAAGCAGGAACGAGTTTGAATTCTCTGATTCAAACTCTAAATCTGATGATAGCTGCCTGAGTGAAGAACCCCCCGATGAAGAAAATTCACCCCATAACATTGAAATAAACACTTTAATAGAACAGATTGGAAATATGACCAAAGAATATAAGAATGCAGATAAAGAGGAAATAGAGGTGAAACAGGAAAAAGATAAAAATATACGCCAAGGTCTGGTACCTTTAGAGGACTTATTTGATTTCGACGACGTAGCGAAAAAACTCACCATAGAGCACTCAGACTCTGATGTCGAGGAATGCAACATAAGCACTGAAGATAAGCCTAAAATGATTAAACTGGCTAAGTCCTTGCCCGCAGACATGAAAAATAAATACATTGACTTATCTAAAGAATTCATTGATGTGTTTGCCTGGAGCTACAAGGAATTAAAGGCCTACGACACAAGCATTATATAACACAAAATACCTTTGAAAGAGAATAAAAAACCCTTCAGACAGAAACTTCACAGAATTAACCCAAAACAACTGTCGGCAGTTGAAAAGGACATAAAGAAAATGTACGAGGCAGGAATAATAGTTCCTGTTAGGTTCTCTGATTGGGTCTCAAACCTAGTAGCTGTGAGAAAGAAAACAGGTGAGATCAAACTGTGCATTGATTTTAGGAACCTTACCAGAGCCTTTCTTAAAGACAATTACCCTTTGCAAAAGATGGAACACTTTCTTCAGAGGGTAGTAGGCTCAAAAAGGATCTCCCTGTTAGATGGTTTTTTAGGTTATAACCAAGTTCTAGTACTCCCAGAAGACCAACTCAAGACATCTTTCACCACTCCATGGGGCACCTTTATGTACGTAAAAATGCCCTTTGGACTAATGAATGCTGGTGCGACCTTCCAACGAGCAATGGACATATCCTTTTTAGAGGAAATAGGGCACTTCATCGTATTCTATCTAGATGACATAAGAGTCTATTCCAAGACTGATGAGGAGCATCTAAAACATCTAAGAAGGGTTTTTGAAAATTGTAGAAGGTTCGGTCTGTCATTAAATCCCAAAAAGACTGTATTCGAGCTGCAGGAAGGGAAGCTTCTCGGCCATATCATATCAAAGAAGGGAATTTAGATCGACCCACAGAGAGTTGAGAGAATACTACAGATCACACACCCGAGAAACATTAAAGAGTTACAGTCCTTTATTGGGAAAATTAACTTCCTAAGGAGGCTTATTCCCAACTTAGCTGAGCACCTTAGAAATATGATTAACATGCTGAAAAAGGGTGTAGGAGTTAAATGGACTGTAGAGGCTAAAAGATATTTTGATTCAGTAAAACTCGCACTCACCCGGGCTCCTGTCCTAATCAACCCAGATTTCTCAAAATATTCCTTGATATTTTCATTTACCTCCGAGCATACAGTGGCTGTAGTTCTGCTGCAAAAAAATCCAGAGGGAATGGAATAGCCCATTGCTTTCTTTAGCAAGGCTCTGAGGGATGCACCCTTGAAATATAACATAATGGAAAAACAGGCCTATGCCTTGGTAAAGGCCTTGAAGGACTTTAGGGTGTACATACTGCATTCTCATACCATAGCCTACGTACCAAACATAGTGGTTAAAGACATCTTGTCCCAAGATCTGGATGGAAAGAGGGGCAAATGGATCGTGGTAATTTTAGAATATGACCTGGAAATAAAACCCACGAAACTGATCAAAGGTCAAGGCTTGGCCCAACTAATGGCTGAATCAAACTTACGAGCCCTTGACATTAACATGGTGGATGCCTTGGATGAATAGGAAGGATTGCCCGATCCTACTGTTGAGGAACAATTTCAAAACTCTCCATGGTATTCTGATATCCTATATGTTCTCACAAACCTTAGTGCCCCTCCCGATCTATCAAAGACTAAGGCCGGATTCCTGAAGCTAAAGGCTAGAAACTATTGCATATTGAATGAATGTTTATACTGGAAAAATGCAAATGGTCTATTGCTTAAATGTTTTCCTGAAATTGAAGTAGAGAGGATTAAACAAGAGTTCCATGCAGGAGAGTGTGGAGATCACTTGAACTGGAAAACCACTGCAAACAAAATACTCAGAGCTGGCTACTACTGGCCTACACTTTTCAATGACATACACAAAATGATAATTGCCTGCCATAAATGCCAGATTTTTGAAGGCAAGAGAAAGCTCCTCCCTTTACCCTTACAACCCATTACTGTTGAGGGTCCCTTTTTTTAATGGGGCCTAGATTTCATAGGGGAAATACACCCTACTTCTTTTGCACAACACAAGTGGATCCTTGCAGCCACAGACTATTTCACAAAGTGGATAGAGGCCATAACCTCTAGGAATGCCATAGATTCTGTCATCATTAAGTTCCTAGAAGACCACATCCTCTCTAGATTTGGCTACCCAAGAAAAAAATCACTGATAACACTGTTGCTTTTGGGTCCAAGAAAATGATTGATTTTTGTCACAGGTATCAAATAGCACTCGGTCATTTAACTGTTTATTACCCACAAGGTAATGGGTTAGCTGAATCATCAAACAAGAGCTTGGTGACCATCATCAAAAAGCTGCTGGAAGAGAACAAAAATTCATGGCATAACAAATTAGTGCATGCTTTGTGGGCCGACGGGCTTACAACAAAGAAGTCCATTGGCATGTCACCATATCAGCTTGTGTATGGAATAGAGGCAGTATTTCCAACCAGCCTTGGGGTACCAGTGATTATACTAGTCCAAGAAATTCAGATAGAAGAGGAAAGTATGGTAAGGAGGATAAACCAAACAATTCATCTCCAACAAACAAGAGAAGAGGTCTATAAAAGAGCTCTGAAGGTTTAGGAAAATATAAAGAAGTTATTTGAAAAAATAACGAAGGCTTTGGACTTCAAAATTGGAGATAAAGTTCTGAAGTGGGACTCTAGGAGAGAGGACAAAGGAAAGCACGGCAAATTCAACAGTTTGTGGCAGGGTCCTTACATCATTCAGGCCACTGTGGATCCAAATGCCATTTTTTTGCAAGAGCTATATGGTACATCGCTGTTTGGGGGTCCTGTCAATGGAAGGATGCTCAAGAATTACTACTGTTGATGTCCAATTTTCAGTTTTCATTTCCATTGTAAATACCATTGCTGTGTTTTATTTTAAAAAGAAAAAGAGAAAATGTTTCAAAAAACAGAGAAAGAGAGGTTCATACATGCTCAAAACATGAACCTCAGAAGTGCAAAGGACTGGCTCTAACATGATCAAAATCTGAGCCAAAAGAAGTAAAGGAAGCTGGTTCTAAAACGCTCAAAATTTGAACCAGCAAAGGAGAAAAAGGGATCAGCTCCAACAAGCCCAAAACCGGAGCTGAAACGAAGAAGGAAAGTGACTCTAACTAGCTCAAAACTTGAGTCACAAAGAAGAGAAGGATGCTTCAAAGTTTCAGATTTCAAGCCTTCGAAATTTTGTCTCCAATTTTCTGCATTTTCAGTCCATGTGCAACTGTCTTTATGCCTTGGATCCACAACAAACTAGACTGTCTAATCCTAGTTTGACTGTTTTTAAATTTTTGTTGTAGAATGTAGAGAAGAAATCCGCTGGACAGTTTAATCCCAACAGATATTAGATTTAGGTAGAGAAACATATGAGGCCAATAGTTTAATTTGATCTCATGGAGTGATAAGGGTAGAATCAGATTAGCGTTTTTTTGTTTTCAATAAAAAAAAAAGATGATGAAGCAAGGTCTGCCAATTTAAAAGCACCTTGAAGAAAAAATGCTAGGATTGTAGGATGGGTAGGTAGATTGTTTGGGAAATGTTTCTGCTCATTAATTCCATCATGTTTGTACAGATGAATCAAAGAAGGGAAATGGTTCAAAGATCAGGCATCTGGCCTACTCCAAAGATTTTTTTTCTGAATTCTTGACTCCTTCAAGAAGAAGACATCCCCATGTGGAGCCACTATTAGCCACCTATGAAATCTTTGTCAAGAAAATAGGTGGCTAAATTGTTTTATGAGCCTTCGAGAGATACATTTCCCATGAAAATCTCTCATCCTTGAAGCCTCTATGTGTTCATTGCCGTTAAAAATATCTTCAATGTTGTTCCCATCCAAAAAGCCTCACTGTCTGTAAAAAAATATGCTTTGAAAAGTCTCCATCTACCCTTGATCTCTGCAAAATGCCTCATCTTGGCCGTTTTGCCCATTTGCAAAATTTTCCCTTTAACCTCAAAAATCCCTCCTAAGTTTCCCAAACCATCAATTTCTTCCTTTTAAACCAAGTGAAATCCTTTCATTTGATTTCAACTCCTTTTTTTCCCCAACCGAAAGCCTAATTTTAGCCTTAAAGGCTTTGTTTTGGCTAAAAACCCATATTTTACCATGTGCAAGCTAAGCCCCTTTCGGCCATCCCCTAACCACTTCCCCTCCATAAGCCCGAGCACTAAGACCAAGCACTAGTCCATAAGGCGCTAATCGCATCGGAGAATCAGAGCGGGACATGCGTTTCCATTGTAAAACCAAAAGTTCTGATGCGATGGTGTTATAGTCTGTTGGCTTTGAATTGATCTCCGCCGTTGATTGGAATATATCCAACGGTCATCGCAAGTCCCATCGCGCCCACATATCCCCTTTGTTTCCCCTCCTATTGCATGCCAATCGTCGATCTACCACCCTGATCTGACGGTTATTGCACAATCGAAGCACCGCCAATCGCACCAATCCCGCACTGCTGATCCCTCCCGATTGGCGCGCCCCTATTGAATCTCCGTCGTTAAATCCCTTAAATCCAACGACCCTGATCTCTTCTCATTCTGCCCCGCTTCCCCGATTGGTCATCCTATGACCCAGTCACAGCTCTCGATTCCCCCATAGATCTGACAGTCCGGAGCCAATCACACCATCTCTCATCAGAGTTTTGGCCCTCCCATCGCTCCCCTTCGATTAGATCGCAGCCATCCATCCTTGATGATATAACAACTTAGATTTCCCCCACCCACTAATTCTTTTCTCTGCCTGTGTATCTCCTCCACAGATCTCAGCCGTTCGTCCTCAGATCAGACGAAACAAAATAAAACCGCCGTCCTTCTGGGCCCACCTTTACTGACCCTGCACGTCCCTCAGATCACGCTCCTCCATCGCCGT
Source organism: Pinus albicaulis (assembly GCA_034641835.2). Taxonomy (NCBI): domain Eukaryota; kingdom Viridiplantae; phylum Streptophyta; class Pinopsida; order Pinales; family Pinaceae; genus Pinus; species Pinus albicaulis. The sequence continues at coordinate 21,310 of JAXQQM020065887.1, read as the reverse complement.
CAGATCTCACGAGCCCAGATCCAACAGTCCACAACAATATCGCGTTTTTTTCGGCTCCGAGCTTTAACAATTAGAAATTATGTGATATGGGCGATTTTCTAGAACCACGTGTCAGCTAAAGACCCATATTGCGTTGATAAAGTGAAATTCGCCTTCCAAACTTCTGGCCACACGAAAACAGTTGTTTTGTATCCCAAAACCACTCCTCAACTTTATTGCCCGAAGGTCTATTAGCAGATCCTGACCGTTGATCTTTTTTGATCAACGACCTTGATTGCATCTCGCGTTTCACTCATTATTTCTCATCGCGCAACTGTAGCATTGCATCGGACCATCTCGACCGTCGATCTCCTCCTGAGATCTAGCGGTCCTAATTGAATCACCCTCCGCCCATGACCGGGTCCCACCATATCAACCCATTTCATATACTTTCCACGCATTTTCTGTGTATTTCGTTCAAAGGCCCAAACCTCAGGTTTTGCATTAAAACATCGTATTATTCCACCAACATTAAAACTTTAATGTTTTACGTTAAAGTTTATTGCATTTTGCCCAACTTCATCAGATCAATTTTCACTGTTTCACTACATTTTTCCATCGCTTTCCATTGCATCCACAACATTCGCTTCTGTTGCGCTGCCAACATCACGGTATTCGACCGCATCCATCCTCCCACTGCATGGATTTCTTAACAGATTTGTGTGTTTTTGCAGAGTACATGCGGAGGAAACCGCCATTTCTCATAGTCACTGTTATAGTGGCGTAGATAGTAGACGAAGTCTTTTCAGAGCCTATGATCAGAGAGAAATGCCTGGGATTTCGTTAAAATGCAATTTTTCATTAAAGAAATAGAGTTAAACTCTGTAAAACCTTTCTAGTGCTAGTAAAGCTCCAATTTCACAGACAGAGACAGTAATGAAGCGGTAAAGAGTATCAGTGGATAATCAGAGAATTTAAGGCCTGTAATTGAAGAATTTAAGCTCTGATTCATTGTTTAAAGGGGAAAAGTACCAGATTGAAGACCTCATGATTATCACAAAGGCCCTAATGAGGCATAACACACAGAAAACAATATCATTAGTGTTTCATGTCGGCAGAAGTTTTCTCTCGAGAAAGGACACAGTACCCATATTGTCTTTATTCTACATTGTGTCCCTGAGAATATTTCCCCCTGACAGCAGTCCTAACGCTACCAGAGCATTTGTTACATGGCATGGCAGATCCTGAAATCATCTATCTGCCTTTTTGTTTATTAACCAGAGTACTACAAGTACTGCATCAAAAGCACATCAAGAACATACCTGGAGTAAATCTCAGCCTATCGAAGACCACCCTCTCTTCCGAAGAGTACTGGAGATTTATGCATAGAAATTAATACAGAATGGGCCTCAACCCTCTTCTTTTACTCTGTTTTAATGTTTCATTTAGTGTTTCATCTACCCCCTCTGCCTCTCTCTCAGCTATAAAACTCATGAAGAAACTCATTGTAAGGGTGGTTGATCGGATATCTGTGAATCATAAGCTGTTTCTCTTGAGATATATTTCTCTGTCTAAAGTTGTAAGATAGGATGAGGAAGATGTTTTCAGACTGAGTATCAAGCTGTTGGAAATGTTGTACATGACTGGTGTTTCTCTTTAATATGACAAGAACATTTCTTTGGATCCTGATTTAAAGCAGCAGTGATGTTTTTCTATCTCTGTCTCTGTTTTCCTTTGTAATCCAACATATTTCATTTCTTTCGGTACACATCAGAAATCTGGCATAGGATTTACCCTAGCATGGTACCCTATGTTTCTGCTCTCCCTACCTTTTATGTTTTCTGCTATATGTGTATCTGAGCACTGATTCAGGCTAATTTAACCAGTGTAGTAGCTAATATTTACTGCTATCTGATGTATGAATTAATGAACCCGTGCCTAGATGTTCTTGTTAGGTTTTAATTGAAATAATTGGGATACTGGGAGTTTATAATGTTGATTCTGTCTCACTAGGGTCCTTTTCGATTGCTTGAATCTTTCTAAGTTCCCTTAAGTTGGATGCCGAAGTATTGAGAGTTCAAAGTCTCTCTTTGATCTCAGGTGTTCACCTTTGTGTTTCAATCTTTGATGTTTCCTTGTCTGAAGAGTTAACCTTTTAGGTTTTGGATCACAGGTGTCTAATGGCATGTCCTATCCCTAGATCTGATTCCTAAATGGTCACCTTGGAGGTTTCCTTGCCTTTCACCTTTTTCTTACCATTTAATGCCACACTATCATCTTAAGATCCAATGTTTTAGATGAATAGACCAACTGAAAGCCTGCATATTGAATAGCAAGTAAACCTTTTCCCGACTCCATTTCCCAATGGTCTCGAGTGTTCTTTGAAATAATTCCTCCTTTGCCTAAAATCCTCTTTTCTCATCCTTGTCTCATACTGAAACCTTCTTTCCTGATTCCCAGCAACCAAACACACAATCAAACAAACAAACCTGTGCCTATAGCTAGCCTAAAACCTTAAAATAGAGCTTCAAAGACATATACTTTTGCCTATATAGAGAGATCCCTCTCTGGACCCAGGAGGGCTAGATCCTGAGGTTTGAAAGTGGTTCTGATGTTGTCTCATCTTTTGGTATTGCCAAACTTGCCAAAACATGGGAACCCCAACATAATGGCGACTCCACTGGGGAACTTTGAGTAAGACACACCTTTTAAACACTTCTAAGAACTCAAAGAAGACCATAGTAGCCTTAGTTTGGTGGTTAATAACTGTGGTGGACAATATACCTCCTTGAAACATTATTAACCTTCCACCTGGTGACTCCATAGCTCCTTAATGATTAAAGACGCCACTGGTGATCATTAGGCATGCTGATTATCTTGGTTTACAAAAGACTCCACTGGGAGACCAGCCTTCACAATAGCATCAGCCATATTAGAAGTAACAAGTAGGATTAAGAGGCTTTGTTTGAAGACAACATTCTGGCTTCAAGAACCATTCACACAAGAGCTTATCCTAACCCAGACCCACCTGAAATAGTTGACAACCCCAAGAGAAGACCAACTATCTCCAGACATATCCATAGAGCTAACTCTGCACCATAAGACTTAATAGCTCTATCAGATCCTTTTTTCGACCTAGGCTTACCAAGCAGTTTACCTAGAACTAGGTCATTCAGTACTCTAGACCAGTCAGACCTTGAACTTCCTGGTTCACCATCTCACAGTGGTCAACATATTACGAACAGGGAAACCCCTCCATATACACCTCCCGATGTTCATTTCATTCAAAACTTGGGGCTCTGTCACCCTAAATCTGCTCAATAGACTTTTGCTAGACCTAGTATCCCTATCATCCACATACCTGTTGCACAAGCAAATCCTTTACTTCATTAAAACATCATTATGGTAGCCTGGTATGCACCTCTGGTGTTGCCTCAGCCTCTAGTGCCTTTAACCAACGATTATCAATCAAAGATCCCACACTTCACTACAAAAGAGTCTACCACAGCTCAACATCATATAGATAGGATGGAATATTCCTTTGACTATATGGAGATAGATGATGAGACAGTTAAGATGAGAATCTTTGCCCAGAGTTTGGGAGGGGAAGTGAAGAAATGGTTTAAAGACTTGCCTCCTAATAGTATCCAAGATATTCCTTCTCTATATTAGACCTTCATAAACAAATGGGAAGTTAAGGCCAACCCTCTCCAAATCTTAGTAGAATAAAAGAACCTTAAAAGAAATGTAGGAGAGAGTGTCCATGATTATTCTACAAGGTTTAATAGCATTTATAATGCCCTTCCTCCACACATGAAACCTCCCCAAGGTATGGCTTTAGTAAAATACCCTGAAGGCTTTGATGCTGACATGGCCTACCAGCTTAGGGAGAGAGATTACAACACATTGGAGGATATGCAAAAAGGAGAGGTGAGTGTAGAAGCTAACCTGATTGAAAATAAAGCCAGAATGAGGGCTGAGAAGAGGGTAACATATAGGGATGATACTATAGCGTCCACATCTGATCCCAAGTATGACCATTTAGCCAAAAAAATGGAAAAGCTACAACAAATGATGGAACGAATGGTTGTCTCAGTCAGTAATCAAAACAGAAACCAGAACCAAAACCAGAACCAAAACTTTAGGAGAAACAATACCACTCCCAACATACAAAGAGAATCAAAGCAAGAAGTCATACCCCCATTTCAGGAGAATTTCCTCGATGAAGATGAGGGGATAATCGAAGAGTCTGAGAGAAACACAATAAATATGTTTGAAATAGAAAAATCAATCCAAAAATGTTCCACAGAAGAAAATCAGCCCTCACCATCATATTGGGATGAGGAAATATTAGAATCTGAGGATTACAAGCTAGGATTTGAAAATTCGATCATGCAGGTCAGAGAACAGTATGAACTTAGAAGCAAAAAGAGCTTAGAAAATTCCAAAACAAAAGCTTCTGATATTACCATTGCGAAAAGGCCTGAGAAAAATTCTAAAGAAACTACCGAAAGTATCAAATCAGTAGTTGAGAGTTCTAGGAAGAACAAATAAAAAGACAACCAAAACACTGATAAACAAAGTCAACCAACTAGCAGCACTAGCACTGCAATTAGTACTCCTGATAAAATAGTTCCTAACACTACACATAGTGAGAATCAACACACTGAGTCTGCCACTAAAGTAGTGGCTAACAAAACAAAGTTGAGCATCAAAAAGAGTCAATCACTCTTCAATTTGGAAAGTGAGATTGCAAAAATTAAAATCTCTGTCCCACTCTTTGAGCTGGCCACTCAGGATGTATATAAAGGCCAAATTTTGAAAGCTTTAAATCTAGGTGAAAACAGTGACACTGTCAACCTAAGTGATGATCAACCAGCCCTTCTGTTTGGTCCAAAGATAGAAGGGAAGTTTCATGAAGGGGTAGTACCTCCTTTTTATATCAGTCTCAATATCCATGATAAGATCCTTCACAACACAATGCATGACTCTGGGGCCTCACATAAGCTAATGCCCAAGGTAGTTATGGAGAGGTTAGGCCTAGAGATAACCTGTCCCTATAAAGACTTATATTCATTCGACTCTAGCAGAGTAAAATGTCTTGGCCTGATCAAATATTTGTGTGTGAGCTTGACCCAGATTCCAGAAAAATGTATGGTTATGGATGTGGTAGTGGCAGATGTGCCACCTAAATATGGTATGCTATTATCAAGGTCATTGGGAGCCAAGCTGCAGGGCACAATGCAGATGGATGGGGCATATGCCACAATCCCTGTCTTTAGCCAGCTTAGGAGATTGTATAGAGAGGCACAAATGAAATTTTTGGTCAGCAGCCCTGAGAAGCCTTAAAATTCGCCTCTGTACTTTGTTCACACAGATCTGGACTCCTTTATCCTTTGCAATGATGAATCCTTAGAAGAGCCAGAATTAGAAAATAGGGAGACAAACCATGAGACAACGCCCATAGATTTTAACATAATGGCCACTCTGGAATTGGGCGAAATGAAGAAGAACCCTCTGGAAAGTGCACTGAATCTGAAACTCAGAGTGAACAAGAAACAAAATGCAAACAGCTGGCTAGTAACCCCTCTGAAGCTCATACACCACACGAAGAACAAAACCCTCCACACCATAACATGGACCCCATATTGCAACATAAAAATGGAAACAACGTTAGGGAAGAAAATGATGATAAAAACAAAAACGATCCCTTATGGGGAATGAATTTCGATGGGTCTTGCACTATAAAAACTGCAGGAGGGGGGGTGTGGTTACATAACACTGAGAATGACTATGCTGAGAGCCATGCTTTCAATCTAAACTTCAAATGTACTAACAATATCATAGAGTACGAGGCTCTTATCCTCGGTTTGAACCTGTTGAAAAAAATAGGAGCCCGTAGGATTGCTGTGCATGGAGACTCTGAGCTAATCATTAAACAAGTGAATGGAGAATACACAGTAAAACACCCTAGGTTGAGAGTGTACATGAATGATGCCATGGATTTATTGAAAACCTTTGTGGAATATGAACTGGTGTTTGTTCCTAGGAGTCAGAACATAATTACAAACGGATTAACTTGCATAGCTAGTTCATGTCATAAGCCTCCCAGCGACAAACAAATCATCATTCAGACAAAATAGAGACCTGTAGTGCCTGACAACGAGAAATATTGGTAGGTCTTTGAGGGCGATAAGCAGATTGAGGATTTCCTGATAAGAGGGAACGAGTTTGAATTCTCTGATTCAGACTATAAATCTGATGATAGTTTCCTGAGCGAAGAACCCCCCAACGAAGAAAATTCACCCCATAATATTGAAATAAACACTTTAACTGAACAGATTGGAAATACGACCGAAGAATATAAGAATGCAGATAAAGAGGAAATAGAGGTGCTACAGGAAAAAGATAAAAATATACCCCGAGGTCTGGCACATTTAAAGGATTCATTTGATTTCGACGACGTAGCAAAAAAACCCACCATAGAACACTCAGACTTTGATGTTGAGGAATGCAACATAGGCACTGAAGATAAGCCTAAAATGATTAAACTAGCTAAGTCCTTGCCCACAGACATGAAAAATAAATACATTGACTTATTTAAAGAATTCATTGATGTGTTTGCCTGGAGCTATGAGGACTTAAAGGCCTACGACACAGACATTATACAGCACAAAATACCTTTGAAAGAGAATCAGAAACCCTTCAGACAGAAACTTTGCAGAATTAACCCAAAACAACTGCCGACAGTTGAAAAGGAGATAAAGAAAATGTAAGAGGCGGGAATAATAGTTCCTGTGAGGTTCTCTGATTGGGTCTCAAACCTAGTAGCTGTGAGAAAGAAAACAGGTGAGATCAGACCGTGAATTGATTTCAGGAACCTTAACAGAGCCTCGCTTAAAGACAATTACCCTTTGCCAAAGATGGAACACATTCTTCAGAGGGTAGTAGGCTCAAAAATGATATCCTTGTTAGATGGTTTTTTAGGTTATAACCAAGTTCTAGTACTCCCAGAAGACCAACTCAAGACAGCTTTCACCACTCCATGGGGCTCCTTTATGTATGTAAAAATTCCCTTTGGACTGATGAACGCTGGTGCGACCTTCCAATGAGCAATGGACATAGCCTTTTCAGAGGAAATAGGGCACTTCATTGTCATCTATCTGGATGACATAACAGTCTATTCCAAGACTGATGAGGAGCATCTAAAACATCTGAGAAGGGTTTTTGAAAAATGTAGACGGTTCAGTCTATCATTAAATCCCAAAAAGACTGTATTCGAGCTGCAGGAAGGGAAGCTTCTCGGCCATATCATATCAGAGAAGGGAATCAAGATCGACCCACAGAGAGTTGAGGGAATACTACAGATCACACACCTGAGAAACATTAAAGAGTTATAGTCCTTTATTGGGAAAATTAACTTCCTAAGGAGGTTTATTCCCAACTTAGCTGAGCACCTCACAAATATGACTAACATGCTGAAAAAGGGTGTAGGAGTTAAATGGACTGTAGAGGCTAAAAAATCTTTTGAGTCGGTCAAAATCGCACTCACCTGGGCTCCTGTCCTAATTAGCCCAAATTTCTCAAAATATTTCTTGATATTTTCATTTGCCTTCGAGCATACAGTGGCTGCAGTTCTACTGCAGAAAAATCCAGAGGGAATGGAACAACCCATTGCTTTCTTCAACAAGGCTCTGAGGGATGTACCCTTGAAATATAACATAATGGAAAAACAGGCCTATGCCTTGGTAAAGGCCTTGAAGGACTTTAGGGTGTACATACTGCATTCTCATACCATAGCCTACGTACCAAACATAGTGGTTAAAGACATCTTGTCCCAAGATCCAGATGGAAAGAGGGGAAAATGGATCGTTGTAATTTTAGAATATGACCTGGAAATAAAACCCACGAAACTGATCAAAAGTCAGGGCTTGGCCCAACTAATGGCTGAATCAAACTTACGAGCCCTTGACATTAACATGGTGGATGCCTTGGATGAATAGGAAGGATTGCTCGATCCTACTATTGAGGAACAATTTCAAAACTCTCCAGGTATTCTGATATCCTATATGTGCTCACAAACCTAAGTTCCCCTCTCGATCTATCAAAGACTAAGGCCAGATTCCTGAAGCTAAAGGATAGAAACTATTGCATATTGAATGAAAGTTTATTCTGGAAAAATGCAAATGGTCTATTGCTTAAATGTTTGCCTGAAATTGAAGCAGAGAGGATTAAACAAGAGTTCCACGCAGGCGAGTGTGGAGGTCACTTGAACTGGAAAGCCATTGCTAACAAAATACTCATAGCTAGCTACTACTGGCCTACACTTTTCAATGGCATACTCAAAATGATAATTGCCTGCCATAAATGCCAGATTTTCGAAGGCAAGAGAAAGCTCCTCCCTTTACCCTTAGAACCCATTACTGTTGAGGGTCCATTTTTGCAATGGGGCCTAGATTTCATAGGGGAAATACACCCTACTTATTCTGCACAACACAAGTGGATCCTTGTAGCCACAGACTATTTCAAAAAGTGGATAGAGGCCATGCCCTCTAGGAATTCCATAGATTTTGTCATCATTAAGTTCCTAGAAGACCACATCCTCTCTAGATTTGGCTACCCAAGAAAAATAATCACTGATAACACTGTTGCTTTTGGGTCCAAGAAAATGATTGATTTTTGTCACAGGCATCAAATAGCACTCGGTCATTCAACTGATTATTACCCACAAGGTAATGGGTTAGCTGAATCATCAAACAAGAGCTTGGTGACCATCATCAAAAAGCTGCTAGAAGAGAACAAAAAGTCATGGCATAAAAAATTAGTGCATGCTTTGTGGGCCGACAGGCTTACAACAAAGAAGTCCATTGGCATGTCACCATATCATCTTGTGTATGGAACAGAGGCAGTATTTCCAACCAGCCTTGGGGTACCAGTGATTAAAATAGTCCAAGAAATTCAGACAGAAGAGGATAGTATGGTAAGGAGGATAAACCAAACAATTCATCTCCAAAAAACAAGAGAAAAGGTCTATAACAGAGCTCTGAAGGTTCAGGAAAATATAGAGAAGTTATTTGACAAAAGAACGAAGGCTTCGGACTTCAAAATTGGAGATAAAGTTTTGAAGTGGGACTCTAGGAGAGAGGACAAAGGAAAGCATGACAAATTCAACAGTTTGTGGCAGGGTCCTTACATCATCCAGGCCACTGTATAGATGATACAGAGCTGTTTTGGGGTCCTGTCAATGACAGGATGCTCAAGCATTACTACTGCTGATGTCCAATTTTCAGTTTTCATTTCCATTGTAAATACCATTGCTGTGTTTTATTTTAAAAATAAAAAGAGAATTTTTTTCAAAAAATAGAGAAAGAGAGGTTTAGACATGCTCAAAACATGAAACTTGGAAGTGCAAAGGACTGGCTCTAACATGACCAAAATCTGAGCCAAAAGAAGTAAAGGAAGTTGGTTCTAAAATGCTCAAAATCTGAACCAACAAAGGAGAAAAAGGGACCAGCTCCAACAAGCCCAAAACTGGAGTTGAAACGAAGAAGGAAAGTGACTCTAATTAGTTCAAAACTTGAGTCACAAAGAAGAGAAGGATGCTTCAAAGTTTCAGATTTAAAGCCTTCGAAATTTTGTCTCCAATTTTCTGCATTTTCAGTCCATGTGCAACTGCCTTTATGCCTTGGATCCACAACAAACTAGAATGTCTAATCCTAGTTTGATTGTTTTTAAATTTCTATTGTAGAATGTAGAGAAGAAATTCGTTGGACAGTTTAATCCCAACAGATATTAGATTTAGGTAGAGAAACATATGAGGCCAATAGTTTAATTTGGTCTCATGGAATGATAAGGGTAGAATCAGATTAGTGTGTTTTTGTTTTCAATAAAAAAAAAGATGATGAAGCAAGGTCTGCCAATTCAAATGCACCTTGAAGAAAAAATGCTAGGATTGTAGGATGGGTAGGTAGATTGTTTGGGGAATGTTTCTGCTGATTAATTCCATCATGTTTGTACAGATGAATCAAAGAAGGGAGATGGATCAAAGATCAGGCATCTGGCCTACTCCAAGGATTTGTTTTCTGAATTCTTGACTCCTTCAAGAAGAAGCCATCCCCATGTGGAGCCACTATTAGCCACCTCTGAAATCTTTGTCAAGCAAACAGGTGGCTAAATTTTTTTATGAGCCTTCAAGAGATACATTTCCCATGAAAATCTCTCATCCTTGAAGCCTCTGTGTGTTTTTTTCCTTTAAAAATATCTTCACTACTATTCCCATCCAAAAAGCCTCACTGTCTGTAAAAAATTATGCTTTGAAAAGCCTTCATCTGCCCTTATATCTCTGCAAAATGCCTCATCTTGGCCTTTTTCCCCCTTTGCAAAATTTTCCCTTTAACCTCAAAAATCCCTCCTAAGTTTCCCAAACCATCAATTTCTTCCTTTTAAACCAACTGAAATCCTTTCATTTGATTTCAACTCCGTTTTTTCCCCAACCGAGAGCCTAATGTTAGCCTTAAAGGCTCTGTTTTGGCTAAAAACCCATATTTTACCATGTGTAGGCTAAGCCCCTTTCGGCCAGCTCCTAACCACTTCCCCTCCATAAGCCCAAGCGCTAAGACCAAGCGCTAGTCCATAAGGCATTAATCGCATCGGAGAATCAGAGCGGGACATGATTTTCCATTGTAAAACCAAAAGTTCCGATGTGATGGTGTTATAGTATGTTGGCTTTGAATTGATCTCCGTCGTTGATTGGAATAGATCCAACGGTCATCGCAAGTCCCATTGCGCCCGCATCTCCCCTTTGTCGCCCCTCCGATTGCATGCCAACCGTCGATCTACCACCCTGATCCGACGACTATCACATAGTCGGAGCACCGCCAATCACACCAATCCCACACTGTTGATCCCTCTCGATTGGTGCGCCTCGATTGAATCTCTGCCGTTAAATCCCTTAAATCCAATGGCCCTGATCTCTTCTCATTCTGCCCCGCTTCCCTGATTGGTCATCCTCCGATCCAATCACAACTGTCGATTCCCCCGTAGATCTCACGGTCCGGAGCCAATCGCGCCATCGCTCATCAGAGTTTTGGCCCTCCTATCTCTCCCCTCCGATTAGATCGCAGCCGTCCATCCTTGATAATCTAACGGCTTAGATTTCCCCCGCCCAATAACCATTTTCTCCGCTTGTGTATCTCCTCCGCAGATCTCAGCCATTCGTCCTCAGATCAGACGACACATAATAAAACTGCCGTCCTTTTGTTCCCACCTTTACTGACCCTTCACGTCCCTCAGATCGCGCTCCTCCACCACCGTCGGATCTCACGGGCCCAGATCCAATGGTCCACAACAATATCATGTTTTTTTGGGCTCCGAGCTTTAACAGTTAGAAATTATGCGATATGGGCAGTTTTCCAGAACCACGTGTCAGCTAAAGACCCATATCGCATTGAAAAAGTGAAATCCACCTTCCAGCCTTCTGGCCACGCGAAAATAGCTGTTTTGTATCCCAAAACCACTCCCCCACTTTATTGCCCGAAGGTCTATTAGCAGATCCTGACTGTTGATCTGTTTTGATCAACGACCCTGATTGCATCTCACGTTTCAGTCATTATTTCTCATCGTGCAACCGTAACATTTCATCGGACCATCTCGATCGTCGATCTCCTCCTGAGATCTGGCGGTCCTAATTGAATCGCCCTCCGCCCATGACTGGGTCTCACCATATCAACCCATTTCATATACTTTCCACACATTTTCTGTGTATTTCATTCAAAGGCCCAAACCTTGGGTTTTGCATTAAAACATCGTATTATTCCGCCAACATTAAAACTTTAATGTTTTACGTTAAAGTTTATTGCATTTCTCCCAACTTCATCATATCAATTTTCACTGTTTCACTGCATTTTTCCATTGCTTTCCATTGCATCCACAGCATTCACTTCTGTTGCGTTGCCTATAATCATGGTATTCCACTGCATCCATCCTCCCACTGCATGGATTTATTAACAGATTTGTGTGTTTTTGTAGAGTACAGGCGGAGGAAACCGCCATTGCTCATAATCATTGTTATACTGGCGCAGAGCGCAGACGAAGTATTTTCAGAGCTTGTGATCACAGAGAAATGCTTGGGAGGACATTAAAACTTAATTTTTCATCAAATAATAGAGTTAAACTCTGTAAAACCTCTCTAGCACCAGTAAAGCTCAAATTTCACAGACAGAGATAGTAATGAAGCGGCAAAGAGTATCAGTGGATAATTAGTGAGTTTAACGCCTGTAATCAAAGAAATTAAGCTCTAATTCATTGTTAAAAGGGCATTTTTACCAGATTGAAGACCTCATGATTAATACAGAAGGCCTAAAGAGGCCTATAGCACAGAAAACAATATTGACAGTATTTCACATCAGCAGAAGTTTCTTCCCGAGAAAGGACACAGTACCCAAACTTTTTTATTCCACATTGTGTCCCCAAGAAGATTTCCACCCTGAAAACAATCCTAATTCCACCAGAGTATTTGTTACACAGTATGGCAGACCTCATAGTCATTTATCTGCCTTTAGTTTATTCACTAGAGTACTGTAGATTGTTACAACCAAAGTACATCAATAACATACCTGGAGTAAATTTCAGCCTGTCGAAGACCACTCTTTCATCCAAAGAGTACCAGAAATCAATGCATGGATATTAAAACAGAATGGGCCTCGACCCTCTTCTCCTAATCTTTTTTAATGTTACATTTAGTGTTTCGCCTACCTCCTCTGCCTCTCTTTCAGATATAAAACTCATGAAGGAACTCATTGTAAAGGTTGTTGATCGGATATCGGTGAATTGTAAGCTGTTTCTCTTGAGATATAGTTCTCTGAGTAAAGTTGTAAGATTGGTTGAGGAAGATGTTTTCAGACTGAGTATCAAGCTGTTGGTAATGTTGTACATGACTGGTATTGCTCTTTAATATGACAAGCACATTTCTTTGGATCCTGGTTTAAAGCAGCGGTGATGTTTTTCTATCTCTTTCCCTGTTTTCCTTTGTAATTCAATCATACTTTATTTCTTCTAGTACGCATCAGAAATCTGGCATAGGATTTACCCTTGCATGGTACCCTATGTTTCTTCTCTCCCTACCCTTGATGTTTTCTGCTATATGTGTTATCTGAGTACTGATTCAAGTTAATTTAACCATTGTAGTGGCCAATATTTAATGCTAGCTGATGTATGAATTAATGAATCTGTTCTTAGATGTTCTGGTTGGATTTAACTGAATGAATTGTGATGATGGGATTTAGAACGCTGATTCTATATCACTAGGGTCCTTTCAATTCATTGAATCTTTCTAAGTTCCCTTAAGTTGGATGCCAAAGAATTGAGAGTTCAAAGTCTCTCTTTGATCTCAGGCCTTCGCCTTTGTGTTTAAATCTTTAATGTTTCCTTTGTCTGAAGAGTTAAACTTTAGGAGTTGGGTCACAGGTGTCTAATGGCATGTCCTGTCCCTGTACCTGATTCCTGATTGGTCTCCTTGGAGGTTTCCTTGCCTTTCACCTTCTTTCTTACCATTTCATGCCACACTATCATCTTGAAGATCCTATGCTTTAGATGACTAGCCCAACTGAAAGCCTGCATATTGAATAGAAAGTAAACCCTTTCCTGACTCCATTTCCAAATGGTCTCGAGTGTTCTCTGAATTACCTCTCCTTTACCTAAAACCCTATTTTCTCATCCTTTGTCTTGTACTGAGCCCTTCCTTCCTGATTCCCAACAACAAAACAAACAAACAAACAAACACGTGCCTATAACTAGCCTAAAACATTAAAACAGAGCTTCAAAGACATATACCATTGCCTATCATAGAGAGATCCCTCTCTGGACCCAGGAGGGCTAGATCTTGAGGTCTGAAAGTGGTTTTGATGTTGTATCATCTTTTGGCATTGCCAAACTTTCCAAAACATGGGAACCCCAACACCTTGGATAACCCCTCCCCATGCAAAGGGGTATCCTCGGGTGCCACTGTGGGAGACATAATTGTCCATAGATGTCATCGATCCTCCTGGCATTAGACCACAACAAAAAATTTCATGTCATGATGGTATCGTACCTTACAACCATTGCACTTTGATCAGATCTATCGAAGACCCGCGCCTCCATAAGTGTCTCTGACAAACAATGCTTACACGGGAAGGTCCCAGCCAGTACATATGCGTACATTGCGCAATGATATGCCATAGCAAGACTATGCATATGGGTACCACATTCCACCTTTCATCAAATAAAAAACGCCCCTGAGGGCGTCAACAGTCTTCGTCAACAAACACCAGCATCACTACCACAGTAGTGGCATAGACAACACATGTGTCTGTCAATTTTCTTTAACTAGCCATAGCATCATGAGCATGGGACATGCCCGCCTCGTTGAAATTTTGTAAATATGTTGTATATTTTGTCTGCTTGCAGGGGGTCCCTTAGGTCATGGTTATCTCGGAAACTGTGCAAGGTGTTGTCAATTCCAAAATACACGCAGACCTCTCTTTCTCTCTCTTTGCGTACGATACAGAAAAGAAACTATAATGTATTTCAGCTATGTAGTTATTCCTAGACCTCGCACATTAGGGTGAAACTGTTAACACTGGAAAATCGTACAACAGAAGACAACATCAATTAATGTCAAGCCCAAGGATTTACAGGACAAGAATACATTATGGAATCAAGAAGTATTTAAAATCTCTAAGGTTTTAAGAAAATCAGATTTGAACTATTCATAAATGCTCAAATGTGCGCTTTATCCTTCGAGAAGAGCACCTTCTGTGTGCCTTTTTGCCTGATAAGCACACATTCCTGGAAATGGAAAAATGCCACTTTCTGAGACCACACCAAGAAAAGGACAATTACTCCTTATGTGAAAGCCGCCTAAGGACAATTACCAACACCTCCTTAGACATTATGTGAGCACACAAAAGAATATTTGAGCACATAATGGAATCACACCTCTCCCTTGGGTCACCATCCATCATGTACCAAGGGAGGGAAGGAGGATTTGAAGCTCACCTATATAAAGCCACCAAGAGATGAAGAAATGGTAATCACAAAGTTATGTTGGCCAAATTTGCCCAAGCAACACCGGCATTGTGTGTGACTCGGAGCTGGAGCTAAAGAGGATTTGATAGTTGGCCACCCAACATCTTAGTCCACCACAATAGAGAGAGAGAGAGAGACTGCATCAGAGGCAGAGCTTGGAAGGCAACATCCTTGCATTGGGACCTAGAGCCATTTCCTAGGGGCCCTTTGGCAAGTGGGTAAAATTTCTTCTCCATTTCGAACGTTT
This sequence comes from Pinus albicaulis, assembly GCA_034641835.2. Taxonomy (NCBI): domain Eukaryota; kingdom Viridiplantae; phylum Streptophyta; class Pinopsida; order Pinales; family Pinaceae; genus Pinus; species Pinus albicaulis. Next base: position 6,018 of record JAXQQM020065887.1, on the reverse strand, counting down.
AATAAGAAGAGGCCATCGAGCCATTGTTTGCATTATTATCGTTTGGAACTCTCTATATAGCTTCTTTATATTTGTGTTTTTAGTTTTAGTTTAAACAAAGCATACTTCAACATACTATTTTCATTAAGTTTTATGCTTTTGATCTCCCCCACTTTCTTCCTGTTACCAATAGTTTAGAGAGTTGACCACACTCTCTAAGCTTATGCGATTTCGTACATCCGTGCGACTAATCCTCAACAACAGTTATCAAGCATCAAGATCTGGTTATGCATTAAATGTATCTTCTTCTTCTCCTTCTCATGAGTGGCTTACTGATTCTGGAGCTTCTTACCACATGGCCAAAAATAAAGCCATGTTTTCTTCTTTAAATGATTATAACACCAAACATATTTATGTTGGTGATGATAGATCTCTTAATGTTGTATGATCTAGAACCATTCATCTAGATAATGGTCAGTTTAATGATGCACTATGTGTTCCTACCTTGTCATGCAACCTTCTATCTGTTTATCAAATAACTCATTCAGGTGAAGGGAAAATAGTAGAATTATCACCTCATGATGTTGTAATCAAGGACCTCAAAGATCCTAGACATATTTTAGCTATTGGCATTGCTGATGATTCCACAAGGTTGTATAGGTTTGACAACTTTGGGTCATCATGTCTTCCCTCCGTTTTTGTTGCTCATAATGATGAAGTGAGCAAACTTTGGCATGAGCGATTTGGTCACTTAAACTATCGCTCTCTTCAAACTCTATGTAAGGAAAATATGGCAACGGGCCTTCCTATGGTATCTTGCCGAGATGGTGTTTGCTCCGGATGTGTACTCGGAAAATATCATCGGGATAGTTTTGACAAATGTGCCTCTTGGCGTGCTTCAACCCCTTTGAAACTTGTGCACAATGATTTATGTGGTCCACTTCCTGTTGTTTCTTTCTCTGGTTGCAAGTACTTCTTAAATTTCATTGACGAATTTTCCAGACGCACTTGGGTATACTTCTTAAAACTCAAGAGTGGATTTTTTAACATGTTCTTGGCCTTTAAGGCCTTCTTTGAGAAACAATCTGGACATCAAATTCTTAAGTTAAGATCAGAAAATGGAGGAGAATATGTTAACAAAAAATTTATCAACTTCTACACTGAGCATGGCATTCAATTGAAACATACCGTTCCATATACTTCACAACAAAATGGTGTAGCTAAAAGGAAGAATCACACCTTAAAAGAAATGTCTAATTGTATGCTTCAATCTAAAGGACTTGGTCTCAATTTTTGGGCAGAAGCCATTAACTATGCAAATTACATAGTAAATCGCACTCCTACTAAGGTTTTAAAGAATATAACTCCAGAAGAAGCTTGGAGCTCAATCAAACCAGATGTAAGTCACTTTTTTGTTTTTGGAAGTGATGCTTGGGCCCATATTCCAAATGCGAAACATAAAGCCTGAGAACCTAAGAGTGAAAAATGCATTTTTGTTGGATATTCTGAAGATATCAAAGGATATAGACTTATTCAACCAAAATCCAAAAATATAATCATTATAAGAGATGTAAAGTTTGATGAAAATATATCGGCCTGCGAGCCTGGTTCGGCGGGTGTGCCACCTTTGGCCTGCGAGCCTGATTCGACATATGTGCCACCTCTGTCTCTCTGTCTCTCTCTCTTCTATTTTTATTAGCATTCCTTTGAGTTCAGATGATGATAGCGAGGATTAAAATCCTCCTCCACCTCTTGAAATTGTTCCTTATACTCCACCGCTTCCAATATGGTTCCGCTCTACTCGAGATGTAGAGGGTTCTCTTGTAGGTGACCCTGTCGATCGACGACGTACACGTTCTTAGTTCGAAAGAGCTTCTTCCTTATTGGCTCAAGTTCCAGAAAATCTTGATCCAGAAACCTTTGAAGAAGCCTCCGGTCATCCAGTTTGGGATGAAGCCATGAATGAAGAATATCGTTCCTTATTGGCGAATGATACTTGGGATATTTTTCCTCTTCCAAAAGGAAGAAAACTTGTCAGATGCATATGGGTTTACAAAACAAAGTTTGGAATAGATGGAAAAGTGGATAGACATAAAACTCGTCTTGTCGCTAAAGAATTTTCGCAAGTTGAAGGCATTGACTATACTGAAACCTTCTCCCCTGTTGCCAAAACGAATTCTATCCGCCTTTTTATTTCCCTTGCTGCTTTCTTTAAATGGGAAGCCCATCAGATGGATGTTAAATATGCCTTCTTACATGGAGAGTTACATGAAGAAATCTACATGGAACAACCCCCTGGATTTATCCAAAATGACTCTAACCTTGTTTGTCACCTTAGGAATTCTCTCTATGGTCTCAAAAAATCTCCTCGGGCTTGGTATGCCAAAATGGATAGATTTCTATTAGATAATGGCTTTTTTAGGTGTCATTCTGACAACACTGTCTACACCAAGAAAGTGGGTAAGTCCTTCACCATCCTTTTTATTTATGTTGATGATCTTATCCTTACTGGTAGTGATCCAAACCTTATAAACCATGTGATGTCTAGCCTCAAAAAGAATTTTTAAATGACAGACTTAGTACACTTGCATTATTTCCTAGGTCTTTAAGTCTTGCAATCCAAGGAAAGCATTACCCTCTCTCAGTCCAAGTATGCCTATGATCTTCTACACCACTTTCACATGGAAGAATGTAAGATAGCCCCTTCTCCCTTTCAATCTGGAGTCAAGCTTTCAGTCACTTGTACTACCCCTGAAGTTGATGCTACCTTATATTGTCAACTTGTTGGTAAAATTCTGTATCTAACCCATACCCGTCCTGACCTTTCCTTTGCCGTTGTCTTGTCGCTCGGTTTATGCACCAACCTCATGAAAGTCACTGGAAAGCAACTAGAAGAATAATTCGATATATTTGACGTACAGTTCAGTTCAGGATTCATTATAGTGTAGGAGCATCTCCATTGTGATTGGTTTCACTAATTCTGATTGGGCTGGTGACCCTGATGATCGAAAGTCTATTGCAGGATATGTATTCACTCTTGGTTCAGGAGCTATTACTTGGTCTTGTAAGAAACAAAGTGCCATATCTCTTTCTTCAACAGAAGCAGAGTATCGTGGTGCAGTTGAAGCCAGCAAGGAAGCCATGTGGCTTCGTCAGATCCTCTCTGAATTTGGTGTTCATCAGTAGCATCCAACTACACTTTGGTGTGATAATCAAAGTGCCATTCAACTATGTAAATATCCAGTTAAACATCAGCGTATGAAACACATTGAACTCTACATACACTTCATCAGAAAGCTCATTCATGATCGTGTTCTTGAAGTGCAGTACTGTCCAACTAATGATCAAGTAGCCGATATCTTTACAAAGGCTCTCATAGAAGCGAAGTTTACCAAACTTCAATCCATGATTGGAGTTCAGGAAAGTTGTCATTAAGGGAGGATAGGCTCTAATGCCTCCTTCCTTCTCCTATTGTGTCACTTTTTTAAATCCTTCAATCCTATCCCAATTTTTTCTTAAGGGGGGATGTTATAGTTATTTCTGACACATAGGAAAGAAGCCTTTTGTGTCACCTCCTTTGTAAATCCTTCAATCCTATCCCAAGTTGTTCTTAAGGGGGGATGTTAGGATATTCCTACACATAGGAAATAGTTAAGAATAACTTAGTCTAGTGTATAGTTAGGTAAAGTGTGTTTCTTTACCATGTACATTTGTAACTTATAATCCGACGGTCACGATTTGTAGTGATTCGACGATTATCTCTCACTTCGGTATTAACGACACTTGATCCGTGGCTTGACACCTCATTGGTCCATGATCTCTATTTAAAGAGCATGGAGGGTCATTTGTTCGGTAACTGTTTATGAGAGAAACATATGTAACTTTTATTTTATATTAATAAATTGCCTGAAGTGCTTGCATTGGCTTAGGCCGTGGATTGTTTCCCTCTTTGAGAGTTTTAACCATGTGATTATACTAGTGTACTAATTTGTGATATTTTTGTAAGCGGTGACCTTTGGTTCTTGATCTAAGGAACTTACTTTGTATATTCCTACATGGTGGTTCCATGGGATGTCCACGCTGGGTCACGCAGGGGTGACAGTGTATGCAGAGTTCACTCAGAGGTTAGTGGAGTGATTTGATCGGAAGGATCCTAAGGAACACTTCGTTGATATTACTAAGCTCAAGCAATCAGGAAGCATTCTGAGTTCCTAAAACTTTCAGTGATGATGCCAGACTTGTCCGTGGCCAGGAGGGTGTATATGTTTATTGATGGGTTGGAAAAACCTTTGCGTGAGCTAGTCAGGTCCACCAGGCCTAATACGTTGCACGATGCTGTAGGGAGGACTAGGGGCTTGTAGGATGCCCTACCAAGGATGAGAGCTGCTTTTCCCCACAAACCGGTGTTCTAGAAGAAGCGGAAAGACACAATACTTCCACCCTCAAGGGGGAACCAGGGCCAAGGGCCACTGGATGATGATACCCGGAGAGACTTGAGATGGAGGAAGATATGCTTCAATTTCCAGGAGCCATGGGCACTAGGTCATCTTTGTGCCGCAGGGAAGGCACACTACATTAAGGTCTTCTCTGACACTAAGGGAGAATAAGAGGCATGTGAGGAGCTGGAGGGAGATGCCAGCGTTGGTGCACCAGGAGGAGATCATCCACCACCACCACCACCACCACCACCAACAGTAGAAGGAATAATGTTTGCACCCACCGCAGGAGTCCTTGCATCTTTGTGGGGAATCCCCAAGTATTTGACGCTGAGAGTTTGAGGCACGGTCCAGGGGCAACGTGTTTCAGTGTTGGTGGACTGCAAGGCCAAACATAACATCATTGATTCCCAACTAGTGCAACAGAGAGGCATACAGACATAGAATTTTTATGGATTCTCCGTGTTGGTTCGAGGTGCCAGGACCGTGCAGTGCATGCGGTAGTTCCAACATTAGCAGTGGCCATGGGGGCATACACCATGACAGATCATTTCTTTGTGGTCGACATCCCAGATACCAATGTGGTATTGGGTGTGCAGTGGCTTATCACGCTTGGTAAGGTCACTACAGATTGGGAGACATTGGAGATGGAGTGGATTGATAAGAAGAGTGGGAAGCATGTGATGATCAGAGGCATGCACACATACCCTCCCCAGACAGGCTCGACACACCATATGGAGGCATATTTCCGGAATGGAGATGTAAAGTGGGTAGTGGAGCTGCGTATTTCAGAGGCAAGAGCTACAGGGAAGCTAGTGAATCATGACGTACAGTCTATATTGGACTATTACTCCATGGTTTTTGGGGACATACCACCAAGCAACCACCAAACAGGGGATTTGAGCATACTATTAAGCTGGAGCAGAGGATCCGGGAAATTATTACCACTCCCTATAGGCACCCCAAAGCCTACTGGGATGAGATTGAGTGAGCCATACATGAGTTCTTGGCATTAGGGCACATCAGGCCCAATACTAGTCCCTTTGCTTCTTTCATAGTCTTGGTGAAGAAGAAGGATGACACATTGCGAATGTGCATCAAATATAGGGTGCTCAATAAGAAAACCATGAAGAATTTTTACCCCATCCCCAGGATTGATGAGTTGATGGATGAGTTGAGAGGAGCGAAGTTCTTCTCGAAGATAGATATGAGGTCAGGATACCATCAGATCAAGGTGAGTGACCAGGATGTCCCCAAGACTGTGTTTAGATGCCACTATGGCCACTTTGAGTTATTGGTGATGTACTTTGGGCTGACCAATGATCCGACCACATTCTAGCCTTGTATGAACCACATATAACGTGGTTAGCTGAGGAAGTTTGTGTTGGTATTATTCTATGAAATTCTCATCTACTGCCGCACATGGGAGGAGCACTTGCAACATATTGAGGTTGTACTGCGTATTTTGGAGGATAAACATTTCTATGCTAAGCTATCCAAATGCGAGTTTGGGATTACAGAGATGCTCTACTTGGGCCATATCATCAGAGTGGACGAGTTAAGATCCCATGAGGAGAATATTCAGGCCATCTGGGATTGGCAG